>OZ030009.1:71277613-71305113 GCA_964023405.1 Apodemus agrarius | reverse complement strand
AACAAGTTGTGGGACTGCAATTTCTCTCTTGAGGAGGTCTCCCTACCAATTCTCTCTCTATTCTATCATGACTTCTCTGATATCTTTGCCCTCCTATGTTGGGGTCCCTTACTATCCCCAACTTCAAATATTTCTCACATTCTGAAAAATGCTCTCATCTTTTTTTTAAAGATTTATTTATATATTATATGTAAGCGCATTGTAGCTGTCTTCAGAAGAGGGCATCAGATCTCATTACAGATGGTTGTGAGCCACCATGTGGTTGCTAGGATTTGAACTAAGGACCTTCGAAAGAGAAGTCAGTGCTCTTAACCACTGAGCCATCTCTCCAGCCCTACTCTCATCTTTCAAAAGACATCCTTGTAGCAATGTATACATAGTTAAGGTAATTCTTTATTTCTCTCTTGTTTCTTTCTTCCTTTCTTTCTTCTTCCTCATCTTCCTCTTCTCCTCTTTCTCCTCTTCCTTCTTTATATTTATTTTAGATTTATTTATCTTAATTGTCTGGTCTTTTGTGTGTCTGCCTCTATGTGAATGCTAGTATCTGGGGAGGTCAGAGTAGGGTATCAGATCCCCCTGGAACTGAACTTACTGGCATTTGTAAGGTACCATGTGGGTTCTAGGAACCGAAACCAGGTCATCTGCAGGAGCAACTGGTGCTCTTAACCACTGAGCCATCTTTCCACCCTTTGTTTGATTTTTTTTGATACAGGACCTTGCTTTGTAGCCCAGAGTAGCCACAACCTTTCTTTGTAGCCCAGGGAAGCCACAACTCATGATCCTCTTGATTTAACCTCCCACTAAGACTGCCATGGGTCACTAACACAACAGTCTCAGCCTTTAGTGAGTCTAACTCAGTTGGGGTGGCAGGCAATCAGTTGTCACCAAAGCCACTGGCTTCAGAGTTCTTTGTCTTATTCCCAAAAGAAACAGGAAATGTGGACAAGAGTGAGAAATGTGAGTGAAAATATGTTAAGCAAAGCAAGAGTTGTCAAAAGTAGACGTTCCAAAGGAGGGATACCAAGAGTATCACCTTGCTGTCTTGCCCAGTGACCTGGGGGAAGTTATAGCCAGAACTGGCTGCCGATGTGATGCCTTCTGTAACATGATGATCTCATGTTAGAGAACGTCACTGGCCAAGCCAGTAAAGGGTCCACTCACATTAGGCATGCTCCCAACCAGAGAAGCTACTACGTGTCATTCGTCCAGTCAGGGAGTAGTCACCTATGTATGTGACTAGCTCATCAGTCACCACTCCCTTGCTTAAGGGGAACTACTAGGATCTCAGGAGCGCAGCTCCATGACTGGTTGGCTTTATCCATTTTTAGCAATTCTATTCTCATTTGCATCTTTTAGGCCTAGTATTAACCACACATCTGTCTAGGTTGTGGTCTCTACACTAGCCTAGAAGAGGGTCATGACATACACCTTTTTTTTTTTTACAAGACAGGCATATAGAAACATCTATGTTCTAGCATCAGTTTTGGCTCAGCACTTCAGTGATATGCCCTAAGTGTCTTTAAAGTGAGGGTTCTCAAGTTTGAGCCTGCACCTGAGGGGCGTGTTAAGACAGGTCACAGGCCACAGCCCAAATTCCACAGTTTCTGATTAGATAAGTGTGGAGTGGGGGCCTGATTCTGCTGCCACGGTTAACTCAAGGATCACCCTGTGATAATCACTACTCTTGAGCATGCCAAGAAATCTATGCCCTTCAAGAATAGGTGACTTACCTGGCTTCCGGATGGAGTCCACCAGCTAATTGTCCAGGAGGAAAAGTAGAGAGAATGCTCTCATGTTGTGCTGTGGGCTGAATATTGATGTCCCCAACCCCCCAGTTGTTTTGTGTGGAAATCTAATGCTCATCCTGGGAAATACTAAGAGGTGGGTCCTTTTAGGAAAAGTTTGGTGATGAGGGCTCCCCTTGTGGTGGGGTTACCGCCTTGACTGGGAAGGTTGTGAGCTAGAGCACGTATGAAGTGTGAGTGACAGAGAACATACGTGCTGACTCCGTGATGTGAACTTGCCAGCATCTAAAAGTTCTTTGGGGGTGGGGGAGGCAGGAGGTGAGAGTGTCTCACCACAGCCATGGCTAGCCTACTTAATCAAGCCTGGTCTCATGGTATTTCTGCTGCCACCCAAGCCCTAGAATTATAGACACGAGACACCACCCAGTCCTTAAAACAATAATTTCTATTATTTATAAGTTATCCCGTGCACAGTATCCTCTTAGATGTTCTTCCAAAAATAAGAGAAACAGTCCAAGTGGCAAGACTGTGTCATTTCTGCTGTGATTCAGTGAAACCATTTCATTTTCATAAACTTTTGCTGTTTGAGACAGGGTCACTTTGTATAGCCCCAGCTGTCCTGGAATTCTATGTGTAGACCAGGTTGGACCTCACATTCACAAGTATCCACCTGCCTTTGTCTCAGAAATTAGAGGGGTGCAGCCCATGCCCGGTGTCCTTATCACAGGCTTTGATTTTGTTGACCAGTGTGGGGGAGGGGAGTCTAGGTTCTCACTGTAGCTCAGTCCAGTTCCCACCTGGACAGCAGACTGCCTGCCCAGGTCACCTGCATCTGCCCCAGGACACCCAGGTTTCTGCTTTTTAACTCCTGTGATCTGAAGATAGTTTGTATATTCCTCCCCCTTCCCTGCCCGGGCTTTAAAATTGAATCTTAATCCCCACTGTGAGACGAGCTGGGGTCTGGGATTTAATCTGACTGTGATATTTAGAAATGGGGCTTCGGGGAACCGATTAGAGTTAGCTTACGCATCATTAGAACAAAACCCATATAAATGGATCCTGATGGCATTAGGAGAGTGTACACATGCATAAGTGCTTCCTGTCTTTAATGCTCAGCACTGCTCTGAGAGGCTGCCAGGAAGGAAGCGATTGCCAGATGAGGGCACTAGACCTTCGACTTCCAGAACTGTGAGCTAAAATACACATGCTTTCTTTACAAACGAACAAACAAACAAACAAACAAAAGCCTGCCTCTGGTATTTCATTGTAATGATAAAAGAGGTTAATAAACTGCATCAGTTCCATCAGGTGTATGTGTGTGTAAATCAAATGTAAAATGAGGTATTAGGCCTGGAGAGATGGCTCAGCAGTTAAGAGCACTGACTGCTCTTCCAGAGATCCCGAGTTCAATTCCCAGCAACTACATGGTGGTCACAACCATCTGTAATGAGGATCTGATGCCCTCTTCTGGTGTGTCTGAAGACTACAACAGTGTACTCACATACATGAAATAAATAAATAAATTTTTTGAGACAGGTTTCTCTGTATAGCCCTGGCTGTCCTGGAACTCACTCTGTAGACCAGGCTGGCCTCGAACTCAGAAATCTGCCTGTCTCTGCCTCCCAAGTGCTGGGATTAAAGGTGTGCGCCACCACCACCAGGCCTTTTTTTCTTTAAGGGGGATATTAAAGTTGGTGAACCTCAGTTCAGATCCCTGCACCTGTTAAAAGATAAGTGTACTGATGTACATGTTCCTAACCCCAGCACTGTGAAGGTGGAGACAGGAGATTCACCAGGACATGCTAGCTGCCAATCAGACTCCAGGTCCAGTGACAGACCCTGTCTCAACAAAAGACATCAGAGAGTGACAGAGCGGGACCTGTCATCTCTGGCCTTTGCACACCCATGGGTGCATACACCCACACATTTGAACTTACAACCACACAGAGAGAAAGATAATGAGTAAATGGAATGAAAAATAATAAACTATATAACTTTCCATGTTCAAGAAACTACAACTCTGGGAGTCTAAAGATTGACTCTAAGGCAGAGGTCCCTCACCCACAGCTGCAATGGAGTCTGACATACAGTGCTAGGTGTGACAAAACTGACACTTTCAGTGTTTCCAAACACACGCGACGATGTTCCTCTTTTATTAAAGATAATCAAAGCAAGATAATCATGTGCAAATATGTCTCCCTAATCATTTGCAAATATGTTGAACCTGGCCTGAGAATTTACATAAGTTCATCAAGAAGGAGTGATTGGTGGAGACTGTCTCCCGTCTGCTTTGCTAGAACCTTCCACAAGGAGGTTCAGAGTTGGCTTTCCAAAGCCTTTTGAAAGTAGAAAACCTAACCAAGGGCGCTCCATCACACCTCATCTGCAACACCTGGCTGAATCCCTCTCTTCTTGGGGCCTTAAACTATTCTGAAGCACTTGTGCCTGTCAGGAGGTGACACTCTCTCCTGTGAGGCAGCCATAGGAACTAAGTGAATGAAGCAAATTGTTCCAAGGGATTTTAATCAAAGTTAGACTCAGTCCCTTAAAATCATCTAGTCACACCTGAGGCGGCAGCTGCTAGGCGGGCTCTGATGGTACGGCCGACATTTCCAATCGGCTCTTTGGTTTTGTTTTGTTTTTGTTTTGTTTTTTGTTATTTCTTTTTTATTTTTTATTTTTATTATTATTATTATTATTATTATTATTATTAGTTTTTCGAGACAGGATTTCTCTGTTTAGCCCTGGCTATCCTGTAACTTACTCTGTAGACCAGGCTGGGCTTGAACTCAGAAATCTGCCTGCCTCTGCCTCCCAAGTGCTGGGATTAAAGGCGTGTGCCACCACCACCCAGCTCTAATCGGCTCTTGTTAGAAAGAAAACAAGTGCTGATTTCATTTGTGTAAATAACTATATTTCCATAAACAAACAGTTACCAAAACTTTGTGGTATGGGAGCAAATGTTCAAATTCTGCTTACCAAAGCCTAATGCTTATGAAATTGCTATAAACCGTGGACAGTTTACAGAACAGTAACGTTTCCTTAAACCTGGGAAATGAAACGAACAAACATCAGTGTTCCAAAGGAAAAGTAAGCTGATAAAGATCCTAGTGCTTCATTAGTTTAGCCCCACGTGGTTGAGAACGGGCCCCATAGACTCATAGCCTTGAGTGCTTAGTCTTCAGGGAGTGGCACTATTTGAGAAGGATTAGGAGGTGTGGCCTTGTTAAAGGAAGTGTGTGGCTGGGAGCAGGTTTTGAAGTTTCGCCAAGCCTGGTATCTCCTCCCACCCTCTGCCTGCTGCCTGCAAGTAAAGATGGAAAGCTCTCGGCTGCCACTGCTACAGTGTCCTGCCTATCTACTTCCCACCATGATGACCAACACTAACCCTCTAAAGTGGTAGGCAAGTCTCCAGTCTGTTGCTACTATGTTTCCAACCCAGTTCCCCGGTGAAAGAAAGCTCAAGTCAGCGGTTAACAAATCAAGCTACAAGCCTAGACTGGGCAGGCCTCCCACTCCACTACTCTGTTTCAATCTATATTAATCCCATATAAATTGCGGAAACTCCAGGCCCGGAGTTTCTCTCCCTGCTGCCTCTCTGTTTCTCTCTCCGTTTCTTCTCTTCGTTTCTTCTTTTTTCGTTGCTCCTCCTCCTCCTGTTTTATACCCCGTAGCTCCTCCCTTAGACTCTCTGCTCCTCCCACTTTCCTCCTGCCCAATCATTGGCTCAAGCCTTTATTTGAAAAGTTAAGGTGGGGAGATGGTTCACAAGGCAACTCCTCATCTGCAGCCCCTCAGAAGAGTGGAATTAACATCAAAATAGAAGCCCAGGGCTATCCACAACACCAGACAAACGCTTTCTTCATTAAGAGTTGCCTTGATCATTCCTTAGAACAGCATGAGCCAGGCAGTCAGATGCTAGTCTACTCTGATGAGCAAGTTATAAGAACACCTGACTATTTCTGTGACACTAACCAGGATTTGTGACTGGTCATACACATTAAGATGTTCTAGACTGCTGGGCGGTGGTGGCGCACGTCTATAATCCCAGTACTTGGGAGGCAGAGGCAGGCGGATTTCTGAGTTCAAGGCCAGCCTGGTCTACAGAGTGAGTTCCAGGACAGCCAGGGATACACTGAGAAACCCTGTCTTGGAAAAAAAAAAAGTGTTCTAGACTGCTATGAATCTCATTTAGAACACATACATCTGATATTTTCATATAACTATGACTCAAGGGTAAAGGTTATCTCCTTTTTTTTGAAAATTTATTTATTTATTTTATGTATATGAGTACACTGTAGCTGTACAGATAGTTGTGAGCCATCATGTGGTTGCTGGGAATTGAATTCAGGACCTCTGCTTGCTCTGGCTCAAAGATTTATTTATACTAAGTACACTGTAGCTGTCTTCAGACACACCAGAAGAGGGTGTCAGATCTCATTACAGATGGTTGTGAGCAACTGTGTGGTTGCTGGGACTTGAACTCAGGACCTCTGAGAGAGTAGTCAGTACTCTTAACCATTGAGCCATCTCTCCAGCCCTAAATATTGTCTCTTATTTGGTAATGCTTCTCATAAAAATTAATATTTAAAATAAGCCTAGTTGGTTTAATATATCCCTTTTAGATTCATAGGATCCAGTGAAAAGTCAAAATTACAAAAAAAAAAAAAAAAAGATTTGATTCAAAAAAATAATTTGTCAAATAAACTGAAAAGTTAAAACGCTGATAAAAAGGTTGGACCAGTGTGGACAAAGGCCTCTGAGGCCAAACTTGACAACCTGAGTTCAATCCCTGAGACCCACATGGTAGAAAATGAGAGCCACTTTTCATAAGTTGTACACACCCAATCACAAATTAAAGCGTGATAAAAACAATTTTGAAAACTACCGTGGATTAGCATTTACTTAACCAGAATAATGATTAAAAGACTTTAAAAGCAATGTAGGGCATCACGAAATTGTAGAATTCTTTTTGGTGGGGCGTGGGGGTGGGGGTGGGGGGTGGGCGGCGCATTCAAGACAGGGTTTCTCTGTGTTGCCCTAGCTGTCCTGGAACTTACTTTATAGACCAGGCTGGCCTCAAACTCAGAAATCCGCCTCCCTCTGCCTCCCAAGGGCTGGGATTAAAGGCTTGCACCACCAAACGCCCAGCTAGAAAAATATTTTTTTGAAAAATCAATTTATAAATTACATTATCATTAAATGTTATTAACTAATCAAAGACTTAATAAAGAAAAACAAAATGCAAGAAGTTATTATTTGTGAATGTCTGTGTGTCTGTGTGTGCTGTTTGTGTGTCAGTGTGTTCACAGGGAAGCAAGACAAAGAGATCAGTCATGCCATTCCCCCTAAGCCAGATATGCTCTGGTGTGTGTGTGCATGTGTGTATGTTTGAGTGGGGTGTGTGTGTGTGTGTGTGTGTGTGTGTGTGTGTCTGTGTCTGTCTAACCAGGAACTCCTGGGATCTGCTGCTTACCCTCAGCTCTGGAGTCACAGGTGTATGTAGCCACACCTAGTTTGTTCACATGGGGGCTGGGATTCACACTCAGACCCTGTGTTTGCACAGCAAGTGCTCTTACCCACTGAGCCTTGTCCCCTGGCCCCAGGAAACCATTTAGTTGGAACAGAGACATCTTTGCTGCTACTCTCACTTTGTATTCTCTTTGTTATTAGTCTACTCAAAGGATGAACTCAAGTCTTTTACTATCTCTTATCAGTACTATTTTGGAAAGCTAATTTCTAATAGAAAAGACTTCATAAAGCCAGGTTCAGGCTCCTAAGGAGACTGACAACCACCATAATGACTATCAGGCCTATAATCCTATAACTCAGAAAGCCGAGGCAGGAGAAGCGCAAGTTCAAGGCCCGCCTGAGCTACAGAATGAGTATAAGGCAGTCTGGGAAACAATGAGATCCTGTCTCAAAATAGAAAGTGAAGCTGGGCAGTGGTGGTGCATGTCTTTAATCCCTCGACTGCAGAGACAGAAGCAGAAGGATCTCTAAGTCCGAGGCCAGCTTAGTCTTCAGCGAGAGTTCCAGGACAGCATACTGAAACACTTTTTCTATTTCCATTCCATTTAATTGCAACTATGAAAATTTTAAAGTCAATTAACCCCATTTTTTTTTCCGGAGACAGGGTTTCTCTGTGTAGCCCTGGCTGTCCTGGAACTCACTCTGTAGACCAGGCTGGCCTCGAACTCAGAAATCCGCCTGCCTCTGCCTCCCAAATGCTGGGATTAAAGGCGTGCGCCACCACCGCCGCCTGGCTCCCATTTTTTTTTTTTTTTTTTTTTTTTTTTGGCTTTTTCGAGACAGGGTTTCTCTGTGTAGCCCTGGCTGTCCTGGAACTCACTCTGTAGACCAGGCTGGCCTCGAACTCAGAAATCCGCCTGCCTCTGCCTCCCAAGTGCTGGGATTAAAGGCGTGCGCCACCACTGCCGCCTGGCTCCCATTTTTTTAAATAGAAGTCCAGGAAATAATTCTGAATTGTCATGTACCAACCATTTATGGGTGACAGTTGAGGATGCTGTTGGTGACAGGGTTGTGAGCTGATCTATAAAAGATCTAGATAATCAGTGACTAGCCCTCATGCAAAGTTCCGAGGGTGTGTTGTGACTGGAGAGGTGTGGTACATTTTAAAGTAAGATCCGAAAACATTCTGTCTGAAAGTTGACTTATCAAGTGTTCATTTAACTACTTCTCACTGTGTGTGTGTGTGTGTGTGTGTGTGTGTGTGTGTGCAATACGAGTGAGTGGCCTATATGCCCAGTGTGTAGAGGAGAACTTTGTAGTCAGTTCTCTCCTTCAACCTTCATATTGGTTCTGGGATTGAACTCAGGTCTCCAGACTTGAGCAGCAAACATCTTTACCCCCTGAACCACCTCTCTGGCCCCCATAATAGCTTGTTCTTAGCTGTTATGCTTGAAAAACTTTACAAGATAGCAAACCAATTCAGTTCTCTTAAATAAATGAATGACTTGATGTATGTATCATTATTACACTGGTGTCTCAGGCCATTCTAGGTCATTTGCCCCGAGTCCTTGGACTGCTATTTTACTGTAGATTTGCTCTGTTTTGCAATAAGCTCCCACAGCCTTCACTCTGTAGCCCCCAGTCACCTCTGAGTCACTGATATCGGTCTGCATCTGCCTCCCCAGCGCTGGCCTGGCAGGTGTGAGCAGCCACACACTGGCCTCTATTGGAAAGTCTTTCCCCATCCTAGCTAGAGTGCCAAGAAAAACAACACTTCCCAGCAAGTTCAGAAGCCAGGAACGGCTTTTCACTATTAATATGGGTCAGTACAGCCAGAGAACACCTTAGCAATGGTTTTCAAAGAGTTATTTTTCTGGTTTTAAACTTTTATTCATCACATTATTCTATTACTTTTTATTTTATCTGACAAAGCTTGTTTTGTTTTGTTCTTTGTGTTTTTGCAAATTAAAGCTATCAATTTATAAGACAAAGCTTTTTTGTTGTTTTGGTTTGGTTTGGTTTGGTTTTGGTTTTGGTTTTGGTTTTGGTTTTTTCAAGACAGGATTTCTCTGTGTAGCCCTGGCTGTCCTGGAACTCACTCTGTAGACCAGGCTGGCCTCAAACTCAGAGATCTACCTGCCTCTGCCTCCCAAGTGCTGGGATTAAAGGCGTGCGCCACCACCGCCGCTCAGCCTATAAGATCATTTTTAAAGCCAGATATGGTGGCACAGGCCTGTAATTCCAGGCGAGAAGGAGGAGTCAGCCTGAGCTGTCTGGTAAAGTCAAGGCAGACTTGGGCTGCACAGGAAGCACATCACTCACTCGAAATAAAAACAACAAAAAAGATAGTTTGGCTGAATTTTCAAATAAGATTTGAAACAAAAGTTTCAAAACCAAAGATTTCAAACAAATAAAATCACAATGAAAAGGAAAATGAACATAGAAGTGCCGCCCTGATACCTCAGCTCTAGTGGAGCGTCAGGGTTCGCATGAGAATGACAGGCACAAGCCCTGTCACAGGAACCTTAGTCACAGTGGGTGAGCTGTTTAGGAAGGATTAGGAGGCGTGGCCTTGTTGGAGGAGGAGTGTCACTGAGGTAGGGGCTGGGAAGGTTGAGGTTTCCAAAGCCTCCCACCATTCTGGGTGCATCCTCTGCCTCCTGCTTGCTGGTTTGAGACCTGAGCTCTCAGCTGTTCTCTCAGCCCTGCCTTTAGCTCTGGCATCACACTCTCAACCCTCTGAAAATGTAAACCCACTAAACACTTCCTCTTAGGCATTGCCAAGGAGGGATATAATTCATCCTTGATCTTCATACATTTGTAGCTGAGATAGAGTCTTCAAAAGCAAGGCAATTAATGAGAAAAAAGAATGGAGATTACTCACATGCCTGGGAGACAAGTCACTCGAGGCGGTGACCTGGTGGGGGGAGGGCTGCCTCACATGGTGTGTATTCTCATAAATAGTACATGCCGGAGAAGTGACAGGACCCAGAAAGAGTAGTCCCAGGCTTCAGAGGTGGGGCACTGTGGGAAGGTAAACTTTAAAGCTCTTGGCAGTCCTCTGGTGCCATTCTGTGGGAGCTGGTGAGCCAACCCTATAAGGCAGGATTCACATCCAGGCTCATGTGGAGAGAGAATCTCTCCTACTGTGTGGAATCATCACCTGTCAATAACATGCTGCTGGCCTGTTACCTTAGGCAGAAAACAGGGGGGTGGAAAGTTGGGTACAGAGAGAGGACTTCTGGGAATTGAGTCAATTGCAGAAGAGCTTCACTCTGAACTATGTGGGCACATGAAACTGCGGAGAAGCAGCCAGCTGTGTGGCACACTTAGGATGGAATAATGGGACGATTAAGTTATGAGCTAGTAAGGGACAGGCCAAGGCTGTTGGCCTGGGCAATTATTCATACATAAGATGTCTCAGAGTCATTATTTTGGGGAACAAAGTGGACAGGTGGAAGAACACAGCGTTACAGATGACTTTAACTACAGTCTCAGACTTTGTGAAGCCTTGTCTTGTTTTTAGGCAAACAGGGAGAAGAGTTCTGATTTTTTATTATCTTCAGCTCAATACTACTTTATATGTAGAGGATAGATTTTTTGTTTGTTTGTTTGTTGTTTGGTTGGTTTGTTGGTTTTGGTTTTTTGGATTTGGTTTTTTCGAGACAGGGTTTCTCTGTGTAGCCCTGGCTGTCCTGGAACTCACTCTACAGACCAGGCTGGCCTCAAACTCAGAAATCTGCCTGCCTCTGCCTCCCAAGTGGAGGCTAGATATTTTTATTTTTTTTTTTTTTTTTTTTTTTTTTTTTTTTGGTTTTTCGAGACAGGGTTTCTCTTTGTAGCCCTGGCTGTCCTGGAACTCACTCTGTAGACCAGGCTGGCCTCGAACTCAGAAATCCGCCTGCCTCTGCCTCCCAAGTGCTGGGATTAAAGGCGTGCGCCACCAACGCCCAGCTTGATATTTTTATTTTTAGTGATTACAAATGCAAAATCCTCTCAATAAAACACTAGCAAACTAAAGCAATAAGTTGAGATGGAGTCCAGGAATACCAGGATGGTTCACTATACAAAGAATAATCTGCACGACATGAAGACACTAGTAAGAACTGGGTGACGCACACTCATGCGATTATCTCACGTAACACCGGGAAAATATTTAACAAAATCCAATCTCTCTTTATGATATAAAAATAAAACATCCAGAAAACTGGCAATAGAAGAAAATGTTTTCAACATGACCAAAGCCCTATGTGAAAACCCTATAGTTAGAATTGTTACTGGAATTTTTAGGGTACAAGATGTCTCCGGACACCTCAACAAACTAGTCTGGGCAACCTATCCTAAACATGACAATCGGAAAGACATACGTTAACAATGAAAAACATAAAAAGGAATTTATTCAGCGTGTCCACATTAGAAAAGGAGCAGATACGGAGGGGCCGTGCCACCTCCCAGGCTCTCTTCAGGACGACGGCCCGAGGGTTGGATTTAAGGTGAAGGTAAGCAGCAGGGACAACTCAGCTGTCCTTGTCACCATGTGTGGCATCTCTTTCCGGAAAGAAAGCTCCTCCTCAGGCTGGTACTCGCCTCCAACTTTTTTCTTTCCCCAGATGAGATTCCTGGAGAAATTTTAAGGCTTTGGGATCCAGTGTCTCAATGCTCCAATATCCTATCTCTCTTGAAAGTGTCTTCTCACCTGCCCAGGCAGGTATGTTACCAACCTTAATGGCAAAAGCCTGAAACTCTTTCTCCTAACATCAAGGGAAAGACAGGATGTTCTCTTTCAACATCTCTTTTCAATGTTGTGCTGGAAACTCTAGGCAGGGCACTAAAAGAAAACACAATGACATACAAATTAGGAAAGAAGAAAGCCAGCTATAGCCATAGATGACACAATCAGACACCAAGGAAAACAAAGAAGCCACAATGAGAGCTAGTAATCAAATTCAGTAAAATCGTAAGATGTAGATCAACACAGAAAAAAAGCAGGTTCTTAAAAAAGTGTGTGTGTGTGTGTGTGTGTGTGTGTGTGAGAGAGAGAGAGAGAGAGAGAGAGAGAGAGAGAGAGAATTATCTCTCCCTAGCTAGAACCTCCAACCAAAAAGATCTGAATTGATAATTCTCCAAACATGCTATACAAATGTCTAGCAAGCATATGAAAAATAGTCTACATCATTAGTCATTAGGGAAATTAAGGCTATAATAAAGCAGCATTGCACACCCACAAGAATAACTAAATTTAACAAAAGGGAAGAAAGCATTGGCAAGGGCATAGAGAAACTGTTGGTAGAAATGCAAAATGGTGTAGGCACCGTGGGAAACAGGTGGGCAGTCCTTGAATAAGCGAAACAGGGGCTCTCCATGAGGCACTAACTTACTCCTAGGTGCATTACCCAAAGAACTGAAGGCAGGTGTTCAAGCAAATAGTGTTCCTAGCACTCCTGTTCACAGTTGCAGAACGATAATAGAACAGAGCCAAGGTTCTTCAGTGGCTGACTGGACTAAAAATGTGTCATAGTCAGGCTGGAGAAATGACCCAGTGGATAGAGCACTGACTGCTCCTCCACAGGTCGTGAGTTCAACTCCCAGCAACCACATGGTGGCTTACAGCCATCTGTAATAGGATCCAATGCCCTCTTCTGGTGTGTCTGAAGAGAGTGACATACATAAAATAAATAAAATTTTTAAAATGTGGGGGCCGGGCGTGGTGGCGCACGCCTTTAATCCCAGCACTTGGGAGGCAGAGGCAGGCGGATTTCTGAGTTCGAGGCCAGCCTGGTCTACAGAGTGAGTTCCAGGACAGCCAGGGCAATACAGAGAAACCCTGTCTCGAAAAACCAAAAAAAAAAAAAAAAAAAATTTAAAATGTGGTATATTCATACCATGAAAAATTGCCCATTCTACAGCATAAATAACCACTGAAACAGGTAAAATTGTATTTAAATAAACTATCCAGGAGTGGTAAACTCATAAAAACAGAAAGCATAATAGTAGTCAGTTGGGCTGGGGAAGAGAAAAATGGGGAATAATTATTACTTAGTACAGAATGATACGACTAGATAAACTAGAAAAAAGTAATAATTGAAAACAATGTTTAAGTGGCATCAAATTGTACACTATTTTAGGGTTTCTCTGTGAACCCATGACTGTTCTGGAAATCGTTCTGTAGACCAGGCTGGCCTCAAACTCAAAGATGTGCCTGCCTCTGCCTCCCTGGTACTGGGACTAACAGAAAGAGCTCTTACTGCTGGATAATCTGTCCACTTTTTAGACAGGATTGGAACTCACTATGAGGTGAAGAATCTAGCCTTAAACTCCTGCTTCACATGTCTCAGCCTTCTGTGTGTTGGGATGACAGGTGTGTGCCACCACACTCAATTTAGAAATGAATTTTTTTACAGTAATTTTACATTACAGAGGTCTCACATCAATTTTTATTTTTTTATTGTTTTATTTTTATTTTGTTGGTTTTTCGAGACAGGGTTTCTCTGTGTAGCCCTGGCTGTCCTGGAACTCACTCTGTAGACCAGGCTGGCCTCGAACTCAGAAATCTGCCTGCCTCTGCCTCCCAAGTGCTGGGACTAAAGGCGTGTGCCACCACTGCCCAGCTACATATCGATTTTTAAAAGTAGAAAAGATGTTGTTGTACAGGACCATTCTCCCAGCCAAACAGCCACTATCCTGAGATGTTCAGCTGTGGCAGCTTGAAGGTCATCCCAGCTGGTTTTGTGGACTGCTTACATCCTCTCATAGAGGACTGTGGAGGGTCACGGGTCCTCACCTGGGTATCCAGCTGTTCCCAACACCTGGTGTATGTGTCTCTATCTGACCTGGACATGGCTTGGGTAGGGACTAGAGTGTATAGGCTCTATGTAGCCATCTATGCGGCTACAATGAAGCTCTTGTCTTGCTTAGGAAAAGACTTCCCAGGCGTGGCCTCTTGGGGAGGAGCACCCACACTCTTGAAAGTACCTCCTTCACCTATGCTATGTAAGGAAGCCAAATAATCTCATTGGTTCCTCAGAGAGAACGTTGGTGGAATTATGCCTTGGTTTGTCATTGGGACCTTAAGAGAAGGGGTAGACATTGCTTATGTCTCTCCCTGGGAAGGAATTTTAGAGACAAAAGCAGCCCTATATTTTCAGAAAAGAAGAAAATCTGTCCAGATTCTTCTGTCCAGATGCAGTCATAGTTATATTGGGCTTCATGGGGTCTCCACCTATTTAAAGTGCACTGTGCACTTGTTAGCAGCTGAAAAAAGAAAGCTCAGTTGAATGGCATTATTGGAAGCTGACAGTTCAAAGCACTGGTGTGGATATATTGGTGGTATTGTTACACATAGGTGTTTCCAGTTGCCCAGGCAGGTGTTTCTGTTTCTCTCTCTCTCTCTCTCTCTCTCTCTCTCTCTCTCTCTCTCTCTCTCTCTCATTTTTTAAAATTTATTTATTCAAGATAGGAGTTTGTGTAGTCCTGACGTTCCTGGAACTCACACTGCATGGACTGGGCTGGCCTTGAACTCAGAGATCCACCCACCTCTGGGCACAACCCCGACTCCACCCCCGCCTCAGTGCTGGAGTTAAAAGTCATACACCACCATTACCCAGTTCCAACTAATTCAAAAATACTCATGTTTTGGTTTGATTTGGCTTTCTGAGCCCCGACTGATATGTTGGTCTCCCTAGTCCTGGGATTATAGGCATTCTCAGCCAGTCCTTAGAACAGAATGGCAAGGATGATTAAAATTAGCTTAGAGAGTATTGGCAGAGACTTCTATGACAGACACTGATGACCCCCAAATGAGAGGAAATGCTCACTCCTCAGGAAGTTTACATGCCAGTGTGGAAGAGAGAAATGCCAGGTAGGAAGCACTGCTGTAATGGAGCATTTAGGAGGCCAAGACAGGATCAGGAGTTCAAGGCCAGTATGGACTGTATAGGGAAACCCTGTCGGAATAAAACAACCAGTCACTGATGATAATATGATACACAGAGACAGGCATGCAAGAATAGAATAGAAAACCGGCTAAAGGTATTAGACACTACATAGCCAGTCATATCTAAGGCACTCCTAGGAGACCAGCCCTCCTGCAGCTAACAATTACAAACGTAGAAATAAAAGGAAAGGGGAAGCCAGGCAGTGGTGGTGCACGCCTTTAATCCCAGCATTCTGGGAGGCAGAGGCAGGCAGATTTCTGAGTTCAAGGCCAGCCTGGTCTACAGAGTGAGTTCCAGGACAGCCAGAGCTACACAGAGAAACCTTGTCTCAAAAAAAACAAAAACAAAAACAAAAACAAAACAAAACAAAACAAAAAAAAAAAAAAAAGGAAAGGGGAAACAAAGTTACTGTAAATGACCCCCGCCCCACCCCCAAGGCAGTCTTACAGTGAAAGGTTTTTAGCTTGCAGCAACGCCAACACAGGAGCTTCATTAGTTCAAAGAAAGCAGAGTCCAGGGTGACCATAGCAGGTGGGAACCCAGAGGAGAAATCCAGGAACAGGATAAAGGTGGGGGTGGGGGTGGGGTGGGGGTGGGTGGAGAGTCGCCCAGTAGAACATGGGGTGGAGTCTGGCTCAACCTCTGGTTCTTCCCAGCCACACGAGGCCAACTCCCAGGTGCCCCAGGTGCTTAGCCAAAGCTAAAAGAACCAAGCTTCCTGGCGTGGGTTTGGCCAAGCCAACCAGCTGACTTCTGTTTGTGTTTTAACTGCATGCTCTTCTGAGAATGTGGAAGTCCAGATCAAAGCCCTGAAAAACTCCCCTTAAAGGCTATCTTCCTACCCATGGTGCGTGGGCTCCTCACAGGCTACCCTCTCTCCCCTCTTTGTCCTGTGGGAAAGGGAAAGGGGGTAAACAGCTTGCCATCAAGAAACAAAAGTAGCGCCGGGCAGTGGTGGCACACGCCTTTAATCCCAGCACTTGGGAGGCAGAGGCAGACGGATTTCTGAGTTCGAGGCCAACCTGGTCTACAGAGTGAGTTCCAGGACAGCCAGGGCTACACAGAGAAACCCTGTCTCAAAAAAGAAAAGAAAGAAAAGAAAAGAAAAGAATCAAAAGTAGCATTGTGTGTGCTCCTTTGACACAGTACTTCCTCTTTGAGATCTCACCTCTCAAAGATAAGCAAAAACTCACATGCAAACACACAAGCAAGCAATACAGGGCGGGGTTCGCCACTTCCTCACATGCCTGCAATCTCAGCTGCAGAGTCAACGGCAGGGGGATAGAACTGTCCAAGTTCCAGGTCAGCCAAGGTGCCGTAGTACCTTGCACTGAGCTCTCCTCCACCGCACTCCGTGCCCCTCCCCCTCCCCTAGGACGCATGTTCCTGGGAATTTTTCCTGCTCTATCTGTTCATCCTAGTTTTCTGTTGCACAGACCCTGTAACGATAAAGTGCAGGTTTAGAAGAGAGAAACAGAGTTGGAGAGGTGGCTCAGTGGTTAAGAGCACTGACTCCTCTTCCAGAGATCCTGAGTTCAAATTCCAGCAATCACATGGTGGCTCACAACCATCTGTAATGGGATCTGATGCCCTCTTCTGCTGGTGTGTCTGAAGACAGCCACCGTGTACTCATAAAAATAAAATAAATACATCTTTAAAAAAAATGAAGAGAGAAACAGACAGGCAGTTTGTGGCAATGTACACAATAGAGACGGGAAAACAAACGCTTAAGGGTTGAGTTGGCGAGGACCTGGATTTATACGTCATCATGGTAAGGAAAGAATGATAGTTTATTGATATTGCAGTAATAAAGACCAAACCCAGGGCCTTACACAGGCTAAGCTGACACTTTACCACTAAGCTATGTCACGAGCTACAGAATGAGATTCATATTTTATTTTATTTTATTTTATTTTATTTTATTTTATTTTATTTTATTTTATTTTATTTTGAAGCAGTGTCTCACTGTGTAGACCAAGCTGGCCTCTTCACAGAGACCAGCTCACACCTGCCTCCCAAGTGCTGGGCTTAGCACCATGCACCACGGCACCTGGCCGGTGGTAGAGAGTCAAAAAGGTGTCAAGACAAAAGACTGCGCTGCCAGGGAAAGGTAAATATAAAGAAACTACTGGAAAGTAATGGCTGGGTAATGTAGGGTTATGGGTGTCCGTCCACCCCAGCACCGAGCTCGGGCCACTCGGGAGGCGGGATGCCGGAAGTTGAGTGCGCTTACCCCACGAGGTCCCGGGACTGCTGGAGCCAGCGCAGAGGCTGGGGCCATCTGCTTGTCAGAGCTGAGAAGAGAGTGGGGGGTTGTGGGCTGGATCTAGGGGACCAAAGGGGAAAAGTGGGGAGAGCTCCAGCTGGGTCCCACTGGGAGGAGAGACTTTGCTTCTGCAGGTGGCTTGGCTTGGTGGAGGCGGTGGCGGGGGCCCTGAGAGGACTTCTGCGGGAGATTGATTAGAGGGCGGCTCTATAGACAAGCCGGTTCCATGCTCCCCGTGGCAGATCCCGATGAAAAGAGACAGTCCTTGGTTTTAAGGCATTTATTTGTCATGGTGGAGAATGGCGATGAGTAAAACAGTACCCCACTTTCTCAGGGAAGGCCTGAGGTTAGATACCTTTTGCAGGGAGGGGGTGTCTGGGAAGGGGAGTTTACTGGCCAAGCCTCCAGGCCTTTAGGTACCTCATTAAAACGGAGATCTGTCTTGAGACTTCGTCCTCTACCTGAGGAGGGCCTTGGGGCGTTGCCTTACATGACTAAATGGCACAAAACTATGGAGGGCTGCGGCCTTGTGTCAGGAGCCTAGTGTCTGGGAGCGTGGCAGAACGCCTACCGTCCCAGCAGGGTCACCAGAGTTTCAAGCCTGTGCTTGACCAGAAACCAGGCTGCCCTTCACAGTCCGTTCCCCCTCCCCCCTTCGGTATGTGCTTCGTGCCAGGCTAAGGGTCTGTTTTGTCTCCAGCATTTAATCTTTTTCCTTCCTTGGTGAAGGCAGAGCGGAGTCTTCATACATCTATGTCTTGACTTTAGGCATGTGAGCAAAAGCCAAAATTATTTATTTCGGCTCCTTTGGAATTATTTTCAGCTCCAAATACCGCTCTTCCAAAATGAGCACTCAAGCCTGGCAGTGGTGGCGCACGCCTTTAAGCCCAGTACTTGGGAGGCAGAGGCAGGCAGATTTCTGAGTTCGAGGCCAGCCTGGTCTACAGAGTGAGTTCCAGGACAGTCAGGGCTACACAGAGAAACACTGTTGGGGGTGGGGGTGGGGGGGGTGGGGGTGGGGACTCAAAATGAGCACTTGAAGTGGGTGTGGCCTGACGCTCCTCAAACAGTTCCAGTTCAATTTATAGTACTGTTGCTTTTTTTTTCAATGTTTCAGAATTATCAGATAAACAAAGATAAAAATCTTGAGAAACTGTTCTGTTGAGGGGCTAGAGAGATGATGGCTCAGCGATTAAGAGTGTTTGCTCTTCTTGCACAAGACCTGAGTCCAGTTCCTGCCACCCATGTTGGATGGCGCCCAACTACATATAAGTTCAGCAGCAAAGGAGTCTAGCGCCCTCTTCTGGCCTCCACAGGCACGCCCATCAGATATATACAAATACACATAATTTCAAAGTTAATTGTTAAAACTGCTCTGTTGAAAGAGTTATTGAGGGCAGTGATTTACCCAAATCACAAACTCTCAGAACAGTCACGTCTGGGAATTCGGCCTACAAATGTTCTTTTTTTTTTTTTTTTAGACAGGGTTTCTCTGTGTAGTCCTGGCTGTCCTGGAACTCACTCTGTAGACCAGGCTGGCCTCGAACTCAGAAATCCGCCTGCCTCTGCCTCCCAGAGTGCTGGGATTACAGGCGTGCGCCACCACCGCCCGGCTCAAATGTTCTTACATGTAGATCATAGTGGGGTTTTGGTGGAATCCCTGTACCTAGGGTCAACAGCAGAATGACATAGCTGTTTTTCACTGTGTCTAGGGTAAACATCAAAAGGAATAGTTGTTTTCTAGAAGTAGTCAGACCTTGAAGAAGTCTTTGTGGAAAACAGAGATTGTTTCCTGTGACTTGCGGAGTTTTTGGGGAGGAGCTCTGCAGCCTTTGCATGACTTTGGTCACAAGATAACCTGGCACACCTGGAACATCTCGATGGTACACAACAAGGACCAAAGCTGCCAGGTGTGATGTTTGCCTTTACGAAACATATAGATTAGATCAGAGGCTTTGGCATGAGGAAATTGTTTTACTTAACAACAATAACTGTGTAACCATCAATAAATAAGCCTTTGTATAGCTGTTCCATCTTCAGTCCACAGAGGCTTCATTTCCCTGCTGCCAGCCAGGACTTAACTCATCCTGCAGTGCCTCTCTTTCTCTGATTGACCCTCAAGGTTCGGAACACTGACAGTAAATTGCATTGGATGTGGACACTTGGGTCTCTCCTATGTGTCTTTGAACCAGCATTTCTATCTTGCTGGCTCCTCTATAAGTTTCATTTTATTTATTCTTTATTTGTGTGTGTTTGCGCGCGTGCTTACATGAGTTTATACACGCTGCATACATGCCTGATGCCTGTATTGTGACCAGAAGGTGCTATCCATAACTGGCATCGCTTAGGGCAACCAGGACAGTTCTTCAGGTGAGGACCCCTAAGCAGGCGGTTGTAACTGGTAGTGACATTAAAGCCTGCTATAGTATCCTCCAACATATTACCTCAGACACTGGTTTGACAGAGCATAATTTCGCAAGTTTGAAAAGCATAAATTCTAAATAGATTAACATCACTTCTCGACCTCTTGGCTAAGATCAAGGGATAAGACTGATACACGTGTGTGTGTGTGTGTGTGTGTGTGTGTGTGTGTGTGTGTGGTGACGGAGACAGGGGTACTATGAGCTGAATCCAGGTCCCTGTGGGTGCTCAGGAGACACTGAAATGCTGAACTAGGGAGCTGCACCCTTAGCAGAAGTTCCTGTTTTCTGAGTCCAGGTCAAGGCGTGTGGTCTTCAGGTTTGAATGGAGTCGACCCGTAAAGTCACCTGCAGACCTGAGTCCCTTCCGCTCTGTCCCTCCTGTGTCCTCCAGGGCTTATTGTCCACACAGTCAAAACTGGATTATCACAGTTGTGTCTATATTTCATCCTGTAGAACAGGGCAGGAATGTGGGGGGAAAAAACCACTTTCCCTTTAAGCACAGGAACTAGAGGCTGTTCACATTGGATTTCAAATCTCATCAGATATCATTTAGTCGCATGCAAAGGGAAGTGAAAAATCTTGTCTCTAACTAAGTAACTGTGTCACAGGAAATGCAAAGGACCACGGAACTGAAAGGAAGTTGCAGTGGACACTGGAGGAGATTTGGGGTCTCAGTTGCATGGCTATATCCAATGCCTACATGCATGCATGCATGCCATGCAGAATGACACGCTGCTCAGTGGCGAGCCATATATACAATAGTGGCCTTGCAAAAACATAGAGGAGATGAAATTTTCTCTTAAAAAAATAATATATTCTTGGGCTAGAGAGATGGCTCAGCAGTTAAGAGCTCTGACTGTTCTTCCAGAGGTCCTGAGTTCAATTCCCAGCAACCACATGGTGGCTCACAACCATCTGTAATGGGATCTGATGCCCTCTTCTGATGTGTCTGAAGACAGCTATAGTGTACTCGCATACATAAAATAAACGAATACATTTTTTTAATGATTTATTTATTCTATGTATGTGAGTACATTGTAGTTCTCCTTGAACACACCAGAGGAGGCCATCGGATCCTATTACAGATGGTGTGAGCCACTGGGAATTGAACTCAGGACCTCTGGAAGAAGAGCCAGTGCTCTTAACTGCAGAGCCATCTCTTCAGCCCAATAAAGCTTTTAAAAATATATATTCTTTGTCAGTTTTATACTTGTGTATAGAATAGGCGTCTATATAGTTTTGATGGTCTATGAGGCCTTTTTGGCCAACAGTTCATAGGGATCCACACCTGGCACTGGACCTCATTTAGTAACCCATGGGTTCTGAGATTGTCATTATTCACCCATGCATCATACTTCCAAAATGAAAAACACTTGTTGCCTAGAGATACTGTAATCATCATTACATAATAGCCCAATGCATGTTGCCTGATGTGTGTTTTCAGTCACATTGGTATAAACAAACCCACCACACTGCCAACCACAAAGAGGCATAGCTCATATAATTATATACAGTGCGTAGTACTTGATATGTAAGTAAATATTTTACTGAGTTATGAATGTGCCATTATACACTTTTATCATTACCTTCAAGTAAATTCCATCTATTTTTTTTATTTTACTGTAAATAGTATTCTGTTATGCCAGAACATACATGTGTTTACTGTGTCCCTTCACTGCATTAAAGCCATATTGAGGCCAAGCATCGTGGTTTATTCCTGTAATCAGAGCAACCAAGAGGCTGAGGCAGAAGGATTACAAGTTTAAGACCAGCCCTGGTTACAAAGCATGACTTTGTCTCAAAACCAAACAAAAAAAACCTCTTTGAATGACTGGCCTAAGCCATTTTGGTCTGCCTGGGTGCACTCTGTGATGTTTTGCAATGATGAAATGACCAAATACTGTATTTCTCCAGACATCACCTCATTAACTATTAGCTTAATTTCTTTTCTGTTACTACAATAAACTGTGCTGACAAAAGCAGCTTAAGACAGAAAGAGTTTATTTTAGCTCACAGTTTAAGCCCATCCTAGAGGAGAAGTCAAGGCCCTGGAAGCTTGAAACAGCTGGTCACATTACATGCACAGTCAGAAGGTGAGGGCAAAGAATCATGCATCTTGCTCAATCCACATCCTCTATTTTATGCAGTCTAGAATCTCCTTTCTAGGGAATGGTGCCTCCCACAGTAGGCATAACCTCCCATCTCAACTGAGACAAGCCAAGATAGTTTCCTACTGACATGCCTAGCAGCTCATCTTCTGAATGATACTAACTTCTGTGACAATTGGCACTAACCATCATAACGATAATTACTAAAGTATTGAGCATTTCACTTATAAGTGGCTTACCCGGTATGGTAGATACTATTTTGAGTTCAACTTTTTGGATAATAAAACTTAGAGATGGGTGGGAGAGAATGGAGTTTTCGTGCCTATATCATTCTCCTCTTCTTCAGAAACAATAGAAATTTCATCTATTGCTAGGACATGGGCTACCCAAGATAAAGATTTATATTCTTCAGATGCATTTTCCTAAGAGTTATAATGACTAAAATCTAGTCAATAATTTGCAAGCATAAACATATGTAGCTGAAACTTGCTGACAAGGTACTTGACCTTTTACCTGATGTACATCATCCTTGCATTTTGCTTCTTTATCCTCAGTGCAGAAAAAGGGAACTCCCATTGTGTGTAGCTACGTGCTTTGCACTGGGGGACATCATCCTAATGAGCCAGGCACAGAAAGATGAATAGCATAACTTAATGTTAGAAAGAGGAATCACAGCCAGGTGGTGGTGGTGCATGCCTTTAATCCCAGCACTTGGGAAGCAGAGGCAGGCAGATTTCTGAACTCAAGCCAGCCTGGTCTACAGAGTAAGTTCCAGGACAGCCAGGGCTACACAGAGAAACCCTGTCTCAAAAAAAAAAAAAAAAAAAAAAAAAGAAAAAAGGAAAAAAGAAAGAAAGAACACAAAAAACAAACAAACAAACAAACAAAGAATCACATAACTGACGAGCCATCTAGGAAGGGCTATGGCAAATAAGTGACTGTCCTGGAGATGGCTCATCATTTTATATGGCTGCAGTGGGTGCACTTGGGACATGTACAGCCCCACAGACTTCATCCCAGGATCGCTCCTCACTACTGACATGCCTTTCCTGCCACTAGTATATAGCCTAATAATTCCTGGGCATCAGCCCACCCTATTGGGTAGATCAACAAGAAGGTGATCTTTTTTGAATTAATGCTGATTAGATGAAATAGTGAGTCTATAGAATTCAAATAATTTTAGGAAGAAAGTTTAAAGAGATGGTTTATTTTGCCAGAAAGATATAATAAAGTTAGAATCAAGAATAGAATGTGCCCCCTCCTTATAGAATAGTAAGTAAAGGCTGCATAATGAGGAATAAAGTGAGCTTTCATAAATTACAATAAGAAGAGAAATAGACTTGGGACAAATTTATGGTCAAGGAAAAAAAATCTTTTTTTTTTTTTTTTTTTTGGTTTGGTTTTTTTGAGAC
Source organism: Apodemus agrarius (assembly GCA_964023405.1). NCBI lineage: Eukaryota > Metazoa > Chordata > Mammalia > Rodentia > Muridae > Apodemus > Apodemus agrarius. Next base: position 71,281,753 of record OZ030009.1, on the reverse strand, counting down.
AGGGTTTTTCTGTATAGCCCTGGCTGTCCTGGAACTCACTCTGTAGACCAGGCTGACCTTCAACTCAGAAATCCACCTGCCTCTGCCTTCCAAGTGCTGAGATTAAAGATGTGCACCACCACTGCCCGGCGGAAAAACATTTTTACAGGTCAGATCCAAGGATGAGGCCACAGGCGTGCACTATGATAAAGCAAGGCCACGGGAAACTGTTGCTTTGAACTTATACTGAACTTACAGAATGAAGCATTGCTTTGAACTTAATACTAACATCCCTCTGTGACTCCCTTTTGTGTAACATTTTATCTTTGAGGTAATTTTACAAAAAAAAAACTTTTTCTAAGAATGTATAAAAAGTCTGAGAGAAGAAATAACGTGTGGCTTTTGGGGCTCTTCCCCATCCACCAAATGTGTGTGTGTGTGTGTGTGTGTGTGTGTGTGTATATATATATATATACACACATACATGTCTGTCTATAGATTTTTTCCCTTAAAATGTCTACCAGTATGAAGTATGGAGGGTCCTTGAAAAACTAAAAGTTAAGACAGGAGTTAAATTGCCAAAAGCCAGCAGCTTTTGGCCACAGAATAGCCAAGAGTTAAAGAAGGCAGAAGCCAGGCGGTGGTGGTGGCGCACGCCTGTAATCCCAGCACTCTGAGAGGCAGAGGCAGGAGGATTTCTGAGTTCGAGGCCAGCCTGGTCTACAGAGTGAGTTCCAGGCCAGCCAGGACTACACAGAGAAACCCTGTCTCGAAAAAAAACAAATCAAAAAAACAAAACAAAACAAAACAAAACAAAACAAAAAACCTAAAGAAGGCAGAAATTGCCAAAAGTAAGCAGTTTTGGGCCTCCATTACCAACTCTAAACCTCCCCTTGTCACCTGCCTCAGGGCCTGTGTTCCTAGATAAGCCCCCAGCACATAAACATACTCGCATGAGTGGACAGTAGTGCGGTGGCCAGCAGGCTCTGGTGTGGCTGTGGAGGAGAGAGATGGGGAGGTGTTCATCAGAGGATGTAAAATTCCAGTTAGGAACAAGCAGATTCCTCGTCAGTGTGGCAGCTGCAGTTACAGCATACCTACTCTGGAAAACTGCTCAGAGTATTGTAAGTGTTCTCATTCTAGCCACACAAATCATGGTGTGAAGCAATGCCTAGGTCAATTTGCTGCATTGGGTTATTTATGTGCATTAAAAGGCAATGACACTCCCACCTGTTTAAATACAGTGAAGTTCTAAGCAGGTAGCTCAGTGGTACAGCACCTGCACAGATGCCTGGAACCTGGCCACAAATACAAGAGAAAGACAGGACTGGTGATACTTTGTTTCTGACGCTGGTTACAGATGAGAGGAAGTAAGCACGCTCACACACGATTCATGACTCATGTACTTCGGTTCACTCGCTCCAGCTCTCTCTCATTACACACACGATTCATGACTCATGTACTTTGGTTCACTCGCTCCAGCTCTCTCTCATTACGCTGGAGGAAGCCAGCTGCCCTGTCAGCCAGCTGCCACGTCGCTAGATCACTCAGGCAGCCCACGGAGATGCTAACTAACACAGGGAGACGTGGCTGCCAGCCAGCACCAGTGGAAACTCAAGTCGCCTGCCAACAGCTACGCCAGAGTCCAGAAGTCCTAGGCAGGCCTGAAGATGTCAAGAACTAAAGCCAAACTCTTAACTGTAACCTCAGGAGGGAACCATTTCTGAGCGAGACTCGTGACTGTAAGAAATCAGTGCATTTGTTTGTGTTATTTTAAACTAAAAATAAAAGAATTCTAAATGAGAGACCTGATGTTCAATTGCAGAGACTAAAGTTGGACGCTATTTTAAGGAAGATAATCTAGATTAGTGAATTTTTAAATGTATTATTATTATTATTATTAGTTTGCTTTTTTTTTTTTTTTTTTTTTTTTTGGTTTTTCAAGACAGGGTTTCTCTGTGTAGTCCTGGCTGTCCTGGAACTCACTCTGTAGACCAGGCTGGCCTCGAACTCAGAAATCCACCTGCCTCTGCCTCCCAAATGCTGGAATTACAGGTGTGAGCCACCACGCCCGGCTTAGTTTGCTTTTCTACCTCAAGAAAACAAACCTTTCAGATATCTATAGTCAAATACCTGTCTTGAAATAGACACCCAGACTTAAGCACTACATAAAATTCTACTCTACTCCCAGGTGCTGGGTTACCAAGTTTGGCCCTCACACAGCTAGCACCCCACCAATGAACTTATCCTCAGCCCTACTATCATAAGGGGAGAGGGGACTTGTTCTTGCATGTGCATGCATGCACTCTCAGAGGCCAGAAGAGAGCATGGAAATTATAAATTTAATAGTAAGCTAACTCCATTTCCTTGCCTATGGATATCTAGTTGATGCTTTTGTAGCCCACAGCAGTAAAGTCCATACTAAAATTTTTTTTGGGGGGGGGGAAATTTCTGAGACAGGGTTTCTCTGTGTAGTCCTGGCTGTCCTGGAACTCACTCTGTAGACCAGGCTGGCCTCGAACTTAGAAATCCGCCTGCCTCTGCCTCCCAAGTGCTGGGATTACAGGCGTGCGCCACCACACCCAGCGTTGTCATACTAAAATATTTTAAAGACTTAGTTTTACTTATGTGCAGGTGTGTGTGCTCCTATAATGTGTATGCTGTGTGATTAGGGGTACCCAAATAGGCCAGAAAGGGGTGTTGGACACCCTAGAACTGGACTCAAAGGCAGTTGTGAGCTACCCAAAATGAGTGCTGGGAGCCCAACTCATCCTCTGGAAAAGCGTCACACACTCAAACGCTCCTCACCACCCAAGGGACCGGCTCTCCAGCCCATACTATTTTCTCAGCTTCTGCTATATTAGATCATTGAAAACTGCTGTCTCTGCTAAGCTTGATCTCCCTTGCCCCGAGAAGTTTCTGTTGGGTCTCTTCCTCATGTTACCCGGCCATTCCGCACTCTATTGAACCTACTGTTATCACAGCTCTGGGTTGGACCTGCTGATGGAAGGATGGATAAGATACAGTCTGAAAACTTTGCTCAGTAGTGACTAGTAATAAATAACGGTACACAGGGCCAGTGAGGAGGCTCAGCAGGCAAAGGCACTGGCCCACAAGCCTAAAGACCTGAATTCAATCCCAGGGACTACAGGTGGAAACTGTGAACTGACTCCCACAAGCTGTCCTCTGACTTCCCTGGGTGTTCTTGGCATGCACACGCCCTTATACATACACAGGCACACACACACACACACACACACACCAAACAAAATGTAATAAAAACAGTGTGGAAGAGGCAGAGACATGCTTTCTATCCTTATAGTTTCCTTATAGTTTAAGAAGCACTCCTTAAAGGAAAGAGGAATTAGAATACAGAATTGGGAGTGACGAAGAATATTTAGAGAATAAATTACAAGTTACCAGTGACTGGCCCTGTGGAGCCCTTTCCTGGCTGCTCAGGCAGTTGGCAGAGGCTTTTTCTTTCTTTCTCCCCGCCCCCCAAGACAGAGTTTCTCTGTATAGTCCTGGCTGTCCTGGAACTCACTCTGTAGACCAGGCTGGCCTCAAACTCAGAAATCCACCTTCTTCTGCCTCCCAAGTGCCTGGATTAAAGGCTTTTTCATAACTGTAAGCTGGTTACTAGCTGGTTTCCTCCCCTTAGGTTAGATCCCTGTGACCTTCAGCACCCACAGAGGCCTGACTGACTGAAGTGCCAGGCTATTTAAATGTCATTATTAGCTCTCTGTTGCCGGGTCAAATACTTGAAATAAGTAATTTAGGGAAGGGAGATTTATTTTCAGCCCATGGTCATGGACTCGACAGTAGAATATGTGGGTACTAGTCTGTGATGGCTATTCCTGGTTGTCAACCTGACTACATCTGGAACGAACTATAATCCAGAAATGGAGGGCACACCTGAGATCCAAATCTTGAGGCTGGGAGACACAGGCTTCTGTCCAGGTTTTGGCTTGGAGATCCTGAGGCATAGTGGCCATGAAAAGCTTAGGCTCAGGCAAGGTAGTACGTGCCTTTAATCCCAGGAGACTGAGGCAAACAGATCTTTGAATTCAAGATCAGCCTGGGACAAAGCAAGTTCCTGATCCAAAAGTGGTGGCACTTACCTTTAATCTGGGCCACACCTTCTGCTGGAGGCTGACACAA
>OZ030009.1:71240113-71272613 GCA_964023405.1 Apodemus agrarius | reverse complement strand
TACAGAGTGAGTTCCAGAACAGCCAGAGCTACACAGAGAAACCCTGTCTCAAAAAACCAAACCAAACCAAACCAAACCAAACAAACAAAAAAAAAATCAAAACAAAACAAAAACTAGACTAGCAGATTAAAAAAATTCAAGTTGTTTGGTGACAAAGAAATGTCTGTAATTTAAATGTGATTTTTTTTAAAAAGTTTTTTTTTTTTTTGAGACAGGGTTTCTCTGTGTAGTCCTGGCTGTCCTGAAACTCACTCTGTAGACCAGGCTGGCCTCGAACTCAGAAATCTGCCTGCCTCTGCCTCCCAAGTGCTGAGATTACAGGTGTTCGCCACCACCACCCAGCAAAAGATTTATTTATTTGTTTGTTTGTTTGTTTGTTTGTTTTTATGTATATGAGTACACCATTGCTCTCTTTGGACACACCAGAAAAGGGCATTAAAGCCCATTACAGATGGCTGTGAGCCACCATGCGGTTGCTGGGAATTGAACTCAGGACCCCTGGAAGAGCAATTGTTACTCCTACCCCCTGAGCCATCCATCTCTCCAGCCCTAGCCCTAAATTTGATTTTTAACGTTATTATCTCAGTGTATATTTATTTGCTGGTAGTAAAAACAAATGAGGGTGGTTTAAAGGGAAATCTTGATCAACGGTAGAAGAATTTTGATCCAGCAACAGGAGTCCTCTGGCAAGGCATTCCATCGAAAGAGTCTGTGTGATCCCGCTGGAGTACAGCCGTGCCAGACACTGTTAGTCCCTCTGGCTGAAGCACAGACATGCCTTTAGCGCACACCTTTAAGGGAAAATTAGTTTGTAGAAATGTCAAAACCCAGCTTTGATATCCAGAGGGTAAACTGAGGCAGGCAGCAAGGTGTGATGTCAGCAATTGGTGTCAGAGCTAAAGGCATCTGATAGCGAGAGTGGGGGGCCTGGGTAGGAGCGTCAGCACTAAGAGGGGTTGATGAGGGTCAGTCCATATATATACGGACTCACATACCTGGTGACTCCAAACATTTCACACATATACACCTATACACACATACACGTATACACATATACATATACACACATACACACATACACATATACACATATACACACATACACATATACACACATACACATATACACACATACACACATATACACATACACATATACACACATACACACATACACACATACACATATATACATATATACACATACACACATACACATATACACACATACACATATACACATATATACACATACACACATACACATATACACACATACACATATATACACATACACATACACATATACTACACACATGCACATATACACACATACACATACACATACACACATACACATATACACACATACACATATACACATATACACACATACACATACACATATACACACATACACATATACACACATACACATACACATATACACACATACACATATACACACATACACACATACACACATACACATATACACACATACACATATACACACATACACATATACACACATACACATATACACGCATACACACACAGTTGGTAGATGGAGCAAGCTCCAACACCCTTTATTTTTCCTTCCATAGCTTATATATCCCAGAAAAGTCTTTCAAGCAGAATAAAATCACAATGTGACTACATTTATTTTCTTCTAGTGAATGACTATGAAAAAACAGCGTGTTCCCAATACCTTTGCAAGAAATAACATCAGTTAGTACAGGTAAAGAAAACAGATTATTCCCAAGAACCCACATACATTCGTAACTAAACAACATGTTTACAAGATTAATAAAATGTGAACAAGCAAGGTAGTTTCCTCCGCCAGTTTTTCTTACCTGCAGACAGCAATGTGTGCTTACAAAGAGAGGACTAATAATCTTATTATTCATGCTTAAAATTAATTTTTTAAGAATCTTAAAAGAATCACAAATCTAAACTTTTATATAAAAATCAGTGATATCTAATTTAAATCCTCAGAATGGATATTTACTCATTATCAATTTTTATTAAATCATATCAGGAAGCTGAGGGAAAAAAATAGGTATAAGAAATGAATAATCAAGCTGGGCGGTGGTGGCGCACGCCTGTAATCCCAGCACTTGGGAGGCAGAGGCAGGCAGATTTCTGAGTTCGAGGCCAGCCTGGTCTACAGAGTGAGTTCCAGGACAGCCGGAACTACACAGAGAAACCCTGTCTCGAAAAACCAAAAAAAAAAAAAAAAAGAAAGAAAGAAACGAATAATCAGGGTTGAAGAGATGGCTCAGCAGGTAAGAGCACTGTCTATTCTTCCAGAGGTTCTGAGTTCAATTCCCAGAAACCACATGGTGGCTTAACACCATCTATAATGTAATCTGCCCTCTTCTGGCATGCAGGTATACATGCAGATAGAGGGCTCATATACATAAAACAAACAAATAAACCTTAAATTTAAAATGTGGGGGACTGGAGAGATGGCTCAGCGGTTAAGAGCACTGACTGCTCTTCCAGAGGTCCTGAGTTCAATTCCCAACAACCACATGGTGGCTCACAACCATCAGTAATGGGATCTGATGCCCTCTTCTGGTGTGTCTGAAGACAGTAACAGTGTATTCACGTATATAAATTTTTTTTAAAAGAATAGTTTATTTAAAAAAAAAAAAAAAACGTGGAAGGAAACGAAAAAGAACCCAGTCCTCACCAGTCCAGCCTCAGTGAGTCACGTCGGCCAGGGCTGCTGCTGTTCTTGCTCCGTCCTCTGTCTTGTGAGCACTCAGGATTTAGAGCTGCCTCCTGACGACTTTGTCCACATCCGTACAGCATGGCAAGAGGCCAGGAGTCTGCTGTTTCCACTGCCCTAGCAGGAATAAGCAGCCAGCATACAAATGAGGCAGAACAGACAGCATAGTAATAGACGTCTGCAGCTCCAACCAAGGAGGAAAAGATCTCCCCCAGGAGATCGTTTTCAGAGAGAAGAGAGCCGGACAGAGCGGGGGATGGAAATGGTGGGTAAAGGGACTGCTGGTGAAAGTTATGAACACAAGTAAAATCTGGATCCTTCCGGTGGTCTGACTGAGACAAGGAAGAGTTGGTAAATGTCCAGTCAGGTCTGGGTCACACCCTCATCTTACACTATATACTCTAGGCATTTGTGGGTGTGGTACGGAACTCAGTGAAAGTGATACATTTGTAATTTTTTTTTTGAGACAGGGTTTCTCTGTGTAGCCCTGGCTATCCTGGAACTCACTCTGTTGACCAGGCTGGCCTCAAACTCAGAAATCTGCCTGCCTCTTCCTCTCAAATGCTGGGATTAAAGGCGTGCGCCACCACCGCCCGGTGTGAGCACCATTTGTAAGAGAGCAGTTTGATAATCGTATCATGCTCAGATCCTGTAATGACATGTAGAGGTCACACTCTCACCATGTTCTTTCCAGCCATGGGCTATTAGCTAGGCTTACAGCACCACACATAAAGTCCTTCCTGAGAGAGATGGCTTAGCAGTTAAGAGCACTGACTGCTCTTCTGAAGGTCCGAGGTTCAAGCCAGCTCTGACGCCCTCTTCTGGAGTGTCTGAAGACAGCTACAGTTTACTTACATATAATAATAAATAAATCTTTTTTTAAAAGCTGGATTTAAAAAAGAAAGATTTGTTTGTTTGTTTGTTTGTTTGTTTGTTTTTGGATTTGGTTTTTTCGAGACAGGGTTTCTCTGTATGGCCCTGGCTGTTCTGGAACTCACTATGTAGACCAGGCTGGCCTTGAACTCAGAAATCTGCCTGCCTCTGCCTCCCAGAGTGCTGGGATTACAGGCGTGCGCCACCACAGCCTGGCTGATTTGTTTATTTTTATATGTGTGAGTATTTCGCCTGCATATGTGTGTGCCCACCATATGCATGCCTTGTTCCTGTAGAAGCCAAAAGAAGGCGTTGTATTGCTGGACCTAGAGGCACGGATAGTCATGAGCTCCTGTGCAGGTGCTGAGAGTCAAATCCAGGTCCTCTGCCAGGGCAGCAAGTGCTCTAAACCACCGAGCTCTCTCTCCAGCCCTGCAGCAAGCATTACGTCCATTTTAACCAATTAATTTAGTTTTACGTTTTAAGAAAGATAATTTATTTTATGTATATGAGTACACGGTAGCTGTCTGCAGACGCATCAGAAGGCAGCCCATTTGTCTTAGTTAGGGTTTTACTGCTGTGAACAGACGCCATGATCTAGGCAAGTCCTATAAAGGACAATATTTAATTGAGGCTGGCTTACAGGTTCAGAGGTTCAGTCCATTATCATCAAGGCAGGAGAACATGGAAGCATCCAGGCAGGCACCGTGCAGGCATAGCTGAGAGTTCTACATCTTCATCTGAAGGTTGCTAGCAGAATTCTGACTCCCAGGCAGCTAGGATGAGGGTCTTAAAGCTCACGCCCACAGTGACACACCTACTCCAACAAGGCTACACTTTCTCCAACAGGGCCACATGTAGAGAGCCTTATTGGGGTGCCATGCAACCTGGCAGGGTCCTGACCTTGGATAAGGACAAGGAAACAGTTCTCAGACAGGAGCCTGACATTAGCCAAGGGCAAGGGAGTAAACTCAAGCAGGAATCCGACATTAGGGCATGACAGTTGAGTTCTGGCAGGAATCTGATGTTAGGCTATAATAGGGAAGTGGGTTAAGGCAGGAATTTTAATCTTAGGGTGAAACAAAAGTGGGCTTCAGGCAAGATTTTTGGCTTGGATGAGGAGGTGGGCTCAGGTATTTTGGTCATTCTTACACACCCTTGGAAACACCTGTCCCTGTGGAGTAATCGCCGGACTTTGCGTATTGCCTTGACTATTTTGTCTACTGTCTTGCTTGTTGCTGATTGTACTGCTATTGCCCTTAGTACTTGCATGTAATTAAAATGGTATAAAAGCGGATTGGAAAAAATTAAACCCACCTTCAGTCTCAGAATTGACTGGGGTCATGCTGCAGCATTGTCTAACTGTCTCTTTCTTTTCAATCCTCACTTCTACACTGGAGGACCTGTTGACTGAGCGGGTCTAATAGTGCCACTTTCTGGACTGAGCATAAACAAACCATAACACCATTAAAGATGGCTGTGAGCCACCATGTGGTTGCTGGGAATTAAACTCAGGGCCTCTGGATTAGGAGTCAGTGCTCTTAACAGCTGAGCTATCTCTCCAGCCCCTAAATCCATTTTTTATAAACAGTTGTTTATTCCAATAATAGTCATGGTACCATTGTACCTGTGGGCATGTGTTATTGGGTAGATGAACAATGTAGCAGTAGGGGCCACAGTTGAATAATAATGTTAATGAACATTTTCTGCCAGTTGCCTGTGTTGCACCTCTGGCATTATGAAAGCTAGCCAGCTTATTCCCCTTGAATTTCTCTGTCCTGCAACTAGAGTATGTAGAGCCTTCAGCGATAGTGCGTTATAATCTAGCTCTGGTGGCAACTGACAGAAGTGGCAATAACATGTATTGCTTTGGGGACATCAGGGGTCTCTTTGGCCAGCAAGTCACAAGGAGCGCTGGGATTTTCATTTAAATAATCTTATGGCTTCCAGAAATAACTTTTAAAAATTGTTTGGGTTTTTTTGTTTGTTTTGTTTTGTTTTTGTTTGTTTGTTTGTTTGTTTTTGGTTTTTCAAAACAGGGTTTCACTGTGTGGTCCTGGCTGTCCTGAAACTCACTCTGTAGACCAGGCTGGCCTCGAACTCAGAAATCCGCCTGCCTCTGCCTCCCAAGGGCTGGGATTATAGGCATGCGCCACCACGCCCGGCTTCCAGGAATAACTTTATCTAGCCATATAGAATATCTCCATTCAAGTTTTCACTGTTGCAATTAACGTGTCTATGTGCGTGAGCATATTGTGTGCACATGGATGGCAGAGAAGGCACTGGGATCTTCTATCTTTTAGCCGAATTTCTCTGAGGAAAGACCCTTTACTGGACCTGGAAGGTGCTCTTAACCACTGAGCCATACCTCCACTCCTTTTTTGTGTGTGATGCCTTTGTTTTGTTTTGAAGTTATAACTTTACATTGATAAAGAATTTATTGATTGATGCAGATTTAAGATTTTCATTGGTATAAATTTCTCGTCACAAAATTTGAAATTAATAGCTACTCTTAGATAGGCATTGTGCCTATACAACTCATTTAGGAATATATGCCTTGGGTCCAGTCCTTCTTTATCTGCTATTACAAACTGTTCAGGCTGATTAAGTGATACAACCTAAGGGCCAGATAATAACCACATGGTCATATTAGATTTGGATTTAATTATAATGAACTTTTAAAAATTTTTAATGTTTTGTTTGTTTGTTTGTTTTTGTTTTTAAGACAGGGTTTCTCTGTGTAGCCCTGACTGTCCTGGAACTCACTCTGTAGACCAGACTGGACTTGAACTCAGAAATCCGCTAGCCTCTGCCTCCCAAGTGCTGAGATACCCTTTATATAGCTAACTAATCTTCAAAAGCATCAGAAATCTACAGAATATGACATTTAATGTTATTTCATTACTAAAAATCATTTGATTAGAGACATGTTTTTTTCTGATAGTATCCCCTTTGCAGTTCCAAGAAGAAATTGAGCATCAAAACCTCCATATGGCCGGTCGGTGGTGATGCACACCTTTGACCCCAGCTCTTGGGAGGCAGAGGCAGACGAATTTCTGAGTTCGAGGCCAGCCTGGTCTACAGAATGAGTTCCAGGACAGCCAGGGCTACATAGAGAAACCGTGTCTCGAAAAACAAAAACAAATAAACAAACAAATCTCCATATGGAGTTGTTCCAGTTATCTAAGGTAGCCACTGGGCAAAAATTGACCTATTCATTTACAGAGAAAAATTACTGCCCATGAAAGGATGTATGTTATGCTTTTGTATATGTCATATGTTGAGAGCTTGGTTCACCACGATACCCTCCGATACCCTCCTATTCATCTTTTTCTTGTTCATCCCTCTTCAATTGGTTCCCTTGTCCCCTCGGGCAGCTTTCCTTCAACTCTCTCAGGTCATATTTCATGTATCTACATAAAGCCAAAGTCCAAGAAACACAAGTGGGAGTAAACGTGCAATTTGTCTTTCTGCAAATGGCTTTTTACTAATATGATTGTTTTCAATTGCATCCGCTTTCAGGCAAATGACTTCACTTCATTGTTAATGTAGAAATGTATTAGGTGGGTGAGGCACATTTTCCTTAGCACTCCTCTGTGGTTGGACACCAAGGATAGTTCTATAACTTAGGTACTGTGTACAGAGCTGCAATAAATATTGATGCATAAATTTCTCTGTGGCATGTCACTTGGAGTCCTCTGAGAAGTTACTGAGGAGTGACCTAGCTGGGTCATTCTGAAGATCTACTATTAATTTTTAAAGAACCCTTCATCCTGATTTCCATAGTAGCTAGACTAGTTGATTGTAAAGGAATTTTAATCCCGCAACATCGCTACTCTGGCTGGAATACAAACACACCCTCAGTGTGCACCTTGAATCCCACACAGTGAAGGTAAAGTTAATTTGTAGAAAGAAGCAGCCATGTTTGAAAGAGACATCTAATTGAGGGATAGTCAACATGATGAATCAAAGAAAGATTTGACAGCATAGGATATGCCCAGCTCTCAAGAGAACAGAGAGAAAAGAAAGGCTACTTAAGAGAGCAGTACTGAGAGAGGAAGGGAACAGTTTTACCTGGAGAGTTTTACAGAGTGAGGTTGAAGAAAGAACAAGCTAGACTCAGGTGAAGACAGAGTGAGCCAGAGAATAAGAAAGAGCCAGAAGATTAGAAAAAATTGCAAGAGTTAGTTTGAAGCCAAGCAGAGCAATTCAGTGAGAAGCTGAGAGAAGTCAGACTGAATCAGTCAGCTTGGAGGGGCGTTTGAGCCAGAACAGCTAAGTTGATCCAACCAGTCAGAGCTCAGAAAGAGCTAGAAAGGGTGAGCTTATTCAGCAGTAAGTCTCAGAGGCTGAAAACTTTCTAGGCCAAGATTAGATTGTACAGAGACTAGGAACTTCCAAGACTATGCCTAGGTTAGTAGATGGAGGCAGTAAGCCTTGGAGGCAACAATTATATTAGACAAATTAAAGTTATTTTTGCACCTGGTCTTCCCACAGCAGTGAATAACTTCTTTTTTTGTCCACATATAAATCAGCACTTTCCATTATTTGTTTTCTTAATCATTATCATTCTGACTAGAGTAAGATTGATCTTAATATGTTTTTATTTGCATTTCCCCAATGCCTTTTTCATATTTATTGGTCATTTGCAGTTCATCTTCTGAAAAACTGCCTGTTCGCTAGCTCACTTGGTTGAGTCGTTTGCTTTCTGTTGTTTAGTTCTTTGAGTTATTTTGGTATGTTCTAGATATTTATCCCCTGGCATATATGCAGCTTGCATTGATTTTCCCTGGTTCTGTAGACCATCCCTTTACTTTTCTATATAGAAGCATTTTAATTTCATAGGTCTCAACTGGCAATTGCTGGCCTTATTTCCTGAGCAACTGAAGTATTACCTTGCCTGAGAGAAATCCTTTGCCTACAACTAGAGTTCCAGCTCTGACGTAAAGATCTTTACTCAATTTGAAGCTGATTTGTCTCAATGAGGTAAGGCAGCTGAGGTAAGAAAGAATTCATCATCAAAAGCTTCCAATGGAGTTCTCTCTTCAGGATGATCAACTGGGGGGGAGCACTGATGAAGAGAGATAAAGCTGTCTCTATCCCCTGTGCATGAAGAAGCCATAGTCTTTTATATAGGGTTGCTGAACCGAGTCAAGGCCTGGCAATTTCCCACTAGTTATATCTATCTATCTATCTATCTATCTATCTATCTATCTATCTATCTATCTATCTACCTACCTACTTACCTATCTGATAGGAATTAAGCAGCGTGAGGGTCAGCCACAATGTGGGCAGAAAAGCTTCCAAAGAAGAGGACAAAAGCCAGAGAAAGCTTCCCTAGGTTCTGGTCAGCATCTGAAAGAGACAGAAAAGAAGGAAAAGGGAAAGCTGTGATCTTCTGGGTGATCCAGAAAAGCAGGCAGGCTTAACTTGGCTGCAGCTCCCTTACAACCACACTGTGGGGGTTTGGAAGGAAAGAAAGTACCTTTCCTCTAGCTTGACTCCAGGAGAACCAGTCTCTCTGAGGGTGGGCCCTTGATCAGGTAATTAACCCACCCAACTGGAGTAACTCTTTAGGGAGGAGACAGGGCATGTGTCTACAGAAGTAGATTCATTCTTTTGAGCAGAAGGAAATGGTTTTCTCTTAATGGGCCTCTAACAATAAGCCCCACTGGGGAAGTGGCTGCCAGTCTTTGTTAGGTGGATATGAATAATATGCCTTTTAAATTGCTTTCGAAACATTTATGTTTGTGCCCATAGTTTATTACTGCTGCTATCCTTAGTTGGTCATAGCAGGGAAAGTTCTTTTCTTTTTTTCCCCACTGGTGGAAAATATACTACAAAGACTCATGGGGCTGGAGAGATGGCTCAGCGGCTAAGAGCACTGACTGCTCTTCCAAAGGTCATGAGTTCAAATCCCAGCAACCACATGGTGGCTCACAACCATCTGTACAGCTACAGTGTACTCATATACATAAAATAAATAAATAAATCTAAAAAAAAAAGACTCATAACTGCTCAGGGTCCTAAGAATAAGTGCCTATTGCTCTGGCATCATAGCCCAGTACTCAGCCATGAATGGACTTAACAGGCATCTACATCAATGACTCCTAGGCTCAAGGAACACTGCAGGGAAAAGGCATAAAAAATATAAGAGCCAAGAGAAGGATAATGTATAGATATTTCATCTAAGCCGACACGTTCCCTACCATGACACATCCTCCTCCCTTTAGGGGGGAAGGAAAGTCATACAGCTGACACGGTCCAGAGAGTTCCTGAAACTTACATAAAGCCCTAAGCATTTGCTGAGGGAAAAAAAGACTCTTCCATCAGCCCACCTGCCTACGAGCTGTGTAGGGAGTGGCGGGGATGCAGCTTCGGGAGTCGTCACTCCTTCTGGAGTGGGCTCTTGGTGGGTCAGTTACCCTTGAATCACTCATACTCCTGTAACCCCTCACCCACAGTGCTGTAAATAACCACAATGACCTTACTGTTCCATTAAGCTGGACTTGGTTGTAGTATTTTTTTTTTCAGTTTATTGATGGGACACTCTCTGAGGTGAGTGGACATTCATCCACATCTCCTCAGGAGAAGTCACACAACAAGGAGCCTCAGTTTCCCTTTCCAGTGACTTCTCCACTGGGACCCCGGAGCATCCGTCTTCACAGGGAGGCCCGATTTGTACTGAGCAAGTGGTCGAAGAGAATTCAGAAGCTACAGGTATAGTTTATTATCTGCCCTCAAACAGTGCTGGCTTTTCTACCTTGTTCTAGTCCATCATCTATGACCAGATCTGACTCTATATGGGTAGGAGTCACCAAAGCTGTGATAAGGAAGAATTGTTTCAGAACTGGCCACTCAGCTCCGTATTTAAATACTGACTTGGAACAAAAATGTAAATATTTGTAAGAGTAAATTTTTAGACTAAGCATGGTACCATATGCCTTTAATTTCAGCACTTAGGAAGCAGAGGGAATCAGATCTCTATGCATCTGAAGTCTACATATTAATTTCTAAACCAACTAGGATACATAGTGACAACTTGTCAAAAAAAAAAATACAGGTGCATGTGCTGGTGAGTGTGCTGGTGCATGCCTTTAATCCCAACACCCCAGGGGCAGTAGCTGGTGAATCTCTGTGAATTCAAGGCCAGCCTGGTCTATATACCAAGATCCAGGACAACCAAGAGAAACCCTGTCTCAAACAAACAAACAAAGAGATGAATTATTATTGTTATTCATCTAAATAGAAAACTTGGTTGACGTTGACTCAATTGTAGAAAAAAAAATCTATTTCCACAAACCTACAAAGCATCAGTTGCTGAAGTAAAGCACATTTATAATCAACCACATAGCCAAGATAGCCAGAGTATCTTATATGACCTAACTTTAAGGACCACCATCATGTATGTAGTCTGTTCCTAACTGGGATGTCACTGTGTGTCCATGTATCCTTCCTCTGACTGACTTTAAGTCTTAGAATACATTTGCCTTCAGGTTTCAATGTTCTGAAAGCCTCATTGTGCAGAATCCAGAAGTCGGTAGAAACAAATCCTTACAGACTACAGAATGAGGCTTCTCTGTGTTTGCTTCTTTACATAAAGCAAGAGTAATGTTCAGCTATGGGAAGAACTCAGCTTTAGGAAGTCTTGGACTCTAATTCACTTTGTACACAAACACTGCTAAAGCACCACGCATAGATTTTACTCTTCCCAATTTCACTTGGCCAATTTAAAGCCAACTTCACCTATGAATGATAATAGCTGTAGTTTCTGCGTTGGGCAAGGTGCCAAAGAGAGTGTTTGCCTTTACTTACAGTGGCAACCTTCTTGTCAGCAGACACACCTCTTCTGGATCTTAGCCCCGCCACACACACCTCTTAAGCTATTCCGCCCACCCCCACCCCCACCCCTTCTAGCATCTAGCGTTATTTGGCTGAGCCCAACATCCGCCTTTTACTTTGCTGTTCTCTCCCTTCCCCCAAGAGCAAGGTTTCAAAGACCCTCCAGTTCACTCAGCTGCCTATCTCCAAGGCGAAAGGCCTCTCTGAACACGGTAGCGCTGTCTTCTCTCAGTTCTCTAAAAACATGTAAGTGACTTAACTTTCAGTTACACAACCTATAAACTCATTTCAGACTGTATTGTTTACCAACAGGAGAGACTTTACCAAAAGCTGCCTGAAGATAATATGTAAGGAAGCCAGTGCCTTCGGTCACTACGAGGAACCATCCCTGAAAGCATCATAAACAAGTCACACACGCCAAGATGCTCTCAGACTCCCTATGTAGCTGAAGATGTCCTTAGACTTCTGATTCTCCTGCCTTTGCCTTCTAAGTGCTGGGATTACAAGAATGTGTCACCATGCCAGTGGAGGTAAAAAAAAAAAAAATGTGAACAGTGTCTTATAATGCTTAGCATCACGATGTATGATTAGCTATAAAACAAACGTATTACTGAAAGAATATCAGCTCTTTCATCTTTCTAACCTTATTTATTTTTTAAAATACTTTTTATATCTATAGGGTGTATTTTTCTGTGTATGTTTTTGGGGTCCTCTACTTGCCTGGATGCTTGAAGAGAGTCTGGGATCCCCTGGGACTGGAGTTACAGATGTTTGGGAGCCACTATGTGGCTAATGGGAATTTAACCCAGGTCTTCTAGAAGAACAGCAGTGTTGCCATCTCCTGAGACAATGATGAACCAGCCTGCCTCCATCTTAGGAAATAGCAACCAACTCTGTCTTTGTTTCAAAAAGTTATGACCACCTTACAACCCAACCTTTGTTTGTTATTATAACACCTGTTGTTATGACCACCTGGTTGTGTTCCGCTTCTATAATCCCACCTACTTGCCTGCCAAATCTCCTGTCTGGAACCCCCTATGCCTGACCTGTACAAGCCCTTGTCTTGTACACACCCAAGGCTGACATCTTGAACCTTGCCTGGGGGGAGGGGGGAGTCAGCCCAAGTACATGAATTAAAAAGCTTGCTTTAATGAATTGTTTGCTTTTTTAAATGTGGCCATGAAGAATTATTTAGGCTGGTGATCTTTCTTCTCAAGTCTTTGGAATTAACACCATCTCCTGGACTTTGAGAGCACTGCACTCATATGCACATACCATCCTCCCTCCACATATAGACATAATAAAAAATAAGATAAATATTTTTATTTGTTTTGAGACAGGGTTTCTCTGTGAGGCTCTGGCTGTCCTAGAACTCTAGACCAGGCTGGCCTGGAACTCAGAGATCTGCCTGCCTCTGCCCCCTGAGGTTGAAGGGTGCTGGGATCAAAGGCGTGCCCCACCATGGCCCAACAATTAAAATAAACCTTTATGAAATAAGAGCTTGGAGAGATGGTGTTAATAATAACATCAGATACCCTGGGGTTGGAGGTCTGGCTGGTTATGAACTGCCTTGTATAGGTACTAGGAACCGAACTCGGGTCCTCTAGAAAAGCAGACCGTCATCTTAACCACTAACGACCGGGTTTTGAAGTGAAAAAGTATCTTAGCAATTGGGAGCAATGAAAGTCACAAAAACCACACCACACAACAGACCTCATGCAAGAGATCTATTGGTGGCAGGGGGGAAATGGAGTGGAGATGGAGACAGTGGCAGACAGGGTCACGATGGCAGGCGCAGTGGTGGGGAGGGGGCACGGAGCGTGTGCATGGGAAAAGAGTCACTGAAGGGGAAACTTAAGGGTTCTTAGGAGAGTCGGCTGGGTCGGATGGTGTTTCGCTGGGGCAAACACGTGAAGGAGTGTTTTCCTGAAGTGGACACAGGTGAAAGGCCAA
Organism: Apodemus agrarius; assembly: GCA_964023405.1. Lineage (NCBI taxonomy): Eukaryota > Metazoa > Chordata > Mammalia > Rodentia > Muridae > Apodemus > Apodemus agrarius. The sequence goes on along the minus strand of OZ030009.1, from coordinate 71,259,208 downwards.
GGCAGAGCCGTGACGGAACGTTTCACTGAAGCGGACACAGGAGAGAGGATGCTCGGCTAAAGCAAACACGTGAAAGGACCCGTGATGAAGGATTCTTCACTAACCACACCCAGGCATTGGTCCCCTTACACTGCATAGTTGAGCTGCATTTGTCGTGATTCCATAGGGAGAAACGCACCAAAAATCTTCTGGCGGTGTGCCATGGGTTTTTTTGCTGCTTCCTCGGACTTGGGCTGATTAGGCAGAGTGACATCAGCTCGGACAGACACATGTGCTGAGGCAAACCCCTTTGCAGGACACGTGGTGTTTGGAGGACCTATAAAAAAGGACTCTGCAGACAGCAGAAGGGACTAAGAACCATTATTAAAAGTAGGCTTTGAAAAATTAAAGTTACAGGCCACAGTGCTGATGATGGTGGAAACCTATCTCACTGGCTGTTAATGCTGACAGCCCATTAGCCCTGAGTGGTTGAAGGCCGTGTGGGGGATGGGGGAGCACCTGGTTCCGGAATGTGGGTAGTTCTTAGTTTACTAACAGGCAAGGCCTCTCTCACCCACCCCCACCCATCCCCAATTTATTATTATCTTTTAATGAGACACAGCCTTACTATGTAGCCCAGGTTGCCCTTGAACTCTCGGCAATCCTTTTGTCTCAGCTTCCTGAGTGCTGGGATTACAAATATATGACACTATACACCTTGTTAAATTAGACCTTGCTAGAATCATTTCTTCTGAGTGTTTTGAACCTCCTTCTGGTAACACCTCCAAGATAAATTCAAGGCAGATTCACAAAATTTTAACCAAGAAACACAGAATGCTATACATATATACAGCCCACGCACATTTCTATGCTCATGTATTGTTTTAAGATTCCCACACGGAATGGCTGAGAGGGTTTGGAAAACAAAAAAAAAGCGCAACTCTTACCACGCAGGAGTAGGAGGCTGTCGGTTGACTCAGACTTAGTCACCCTCTATGAACAATGACGTCTCTGCTCACTTCATTGTGAGACAATGTGTTTGCCTTGAATAAATTCAGTTCCTGATCCCACACCATAAACCAGCTATGGTGGTAGGTGACAGTGAAGGTGGACCCATGACCTTACACCTAACAGTAATAAATAAGCACGAAACAAAACAGAGAAGAAAACTCCACAGACTTTCAAGCTCCGTCCCCAGTGTATGGATAGACTATACTTCACTAGAGAAAATGCAAAGTCCAAAACAAGACGTCTGTTTGTTGAAACAGACTCCTGGACCAAATTTGAACTCAGTACATAGCTGAGAATGACTTTGAACTTATAATCCCTGGTTTTATGTAGTAAGGAGACTGAACTCAATCAAGGCTTCGGGGATTCTATTCAAGCACCTTGCCTTAGCTACGTTCACAGGCCACGGACTCCATTATAATAACAAGGACATCCATGAACGATTGCCACAAAAAAGCAAAGGGGTCCCAGATGAGGCAGTACAATTCTTCCCAGTTGGTATCTTAAAATGTGCTGTGAGCTGGGCAAGCAGTCAGGCAGTGGAGGAGGACCGATCACCTGGCCCATGCGTCCCAGAGCAGCTTGGGCAGTGTAGCAAGAGGCCATCCCGAAATACCAAAGCGCCTAGGTTCTCCTTGCTCAGAGTTGGGGTTTGAGCAGGCGGTTTGATTTGGGTTTTGATAGCTGAGGTTTTGATAGCCGAGGCAGGGTTTAGCATCCTCTACAGGGCTGGGATGGGGGAGGACCCTGGGGTAGAGTCTAAGTCCTGTTAACAACATGGATTCTCAGCTTTCTGCAATGCTAGGAATTGACACAGGGTGCTTCCCTGTCCCTTTCTCTTAGAAAGCCCCTTCCCTATGGAGCCCTGAGTTCCTTCAGTTCTCCTTAATCAATAATACACAGAGTTCTTGTGTTCTAGAGGCCAGGACAATCAGGCCAGCATCTCCCCAAAGCCATGTGTGTTAGAGTATCAGGGTTGAGATCCAAACCTTCACGGAGACCACAAAGGGCAGGGCAAGAATTTTAATTAACACCCGAGCAACCTGCACTCTGGGCCGTGGGGAGTGGGCAGGCGATCCCCAGCTACAGCAGGGAGAATCGTACAGCTCTGTGCTAAGCACGCAGCGCCTAACAAAAGCGCAACTTTTGCGGTTAGGGTTCAGAATTGCTACATCTTTGTGGTCAGCCAGTTTCAGAAAGCCTCATTTTTCAAGTCAAGTCAACCTGGTTCTCAGGAGGCATTTGTACTCTGTTGGTTTGGAAAACTGAACAGTAGGAACATAAATCTTTTTTTGTTTTGTGTTTTGTTTTGTTTTGTTTTGTTGTTTTGTTTTGTTTTGTTTTGAGACAGGGTTTCTCTGTATAGCCCTGGCTGTCCTGGAACTCACTCTGTAGACCAGGCTGGCCTAGAACTCAGAAATCCACCTGCCTCTGCCTCCCCAGTACTGGGATTAAAGGCGTGCGCCACCACCCACTCCCCACCCCCCCTGCCCAGCTAGGAACATATATCTTATTTTACCTGAGAAATACAAGAAGAAATACCAAGACTTTGGAAACAAGTCTGGAAGTTGAACGGGGAGAATGGAGGCATGAACAGGAGGAATTAGGAGGCAAAACTTACATGGTCTAACCTTAAAATGCATCTCAAGAGCTTCTTCATGGGAGGGTTTGGGAAGAATTCCAGTTTCCAGATGTCCAGCAGAGATTTTTATAGTACTAGAGAAGAGGAATGCCTTTGGTCCATTCTCCACTGGCCTCTGTCTCTGTATCACCATATCTAGCCCTTCCCAGAGAGGTGAATACAGACTTCTCCCAAAGAGAACTCCAGAAGTAGAATTTGGAACAAAGCATTTTATACAATGGTTGAGAAGAGACACCTGAAGACACAGTTCACAATGTCTGAAGGTGCAGGATGGCTGACTGACCATTTAACCCCTATTGAGATCAATAGTGAAAACAGAAATGGAGGAGTCAGCTTCTGACAGTTTTCATGAGACTTTTTAAGGCAGTTAGTTAGTTAGTTACTTACTTAGTTAGTTAGTTAGTTAGTTAGTTAGTGTACATGTGAGTACATGTGTCTCCACATGGACGTCAGAAAGCAATCCACCAGCACTGGCTCTCTCTTAGACCACGTGGTCCCATGGACTCAAACTCAAGTTGTCAGACATAGTGACAGGTACCTACAAGGTGACTTCTTATGTTGTCGTTTAGAGAAATCTTGTGGCAGATATAGTTGTCCAGCTAGCAAGAGCTTGTGTTGCCTGGGTACTGGCTACATGTGAAGAACTAGCCTGCCTCCCTCTTGGCCTTACGTCACCTTATAGTAAATATACACTGGGTTTGTTCCTGTTTATAATCAAACCTCTCAAGGTTTGTTTCTCAAGGATTGGGCTATGCCTCACCTGTAACCTTAACTACACATGGCTCTGTGCTGCCTGTTCCAGCAATGGCACATACATATTAACAGTTATAAATAACTTCAGAAAGGTGTTTATAAGCCGGGCGTGGTGGCGCACGCCTGTAATCCCAGCACTTGGGAGGCAGAGGCAGGCAGATTTCTGAGTTCGAGGCCAGCCTGGTCTACAGAGTGAGTTGCAGGACAGCCAGAGCTATACAGAGAAACCCTGTCTCGGGGGGAAAAAAAGGTGTTTATAACCACCTTGCAACCCTGCCTTTGTTTCAAAAGGTTCTATGGTTGCCTGTGACTGCCTTGTTACGCCTGTGCCCACCTTACAACCATGACTTTGTTCCAAGAGGTCGTTAAGACTCGGTTATTTGCTCTGCTCCGGTAACCCTGACTATTTTCCCCACCAGTTCCTCCATTTGAAAAACCCCTATACTATAAAAGCCTTGTCTTCTACACATCCAAGGCTGACCTCAGGAACCGTGCCTTAGGGGGAGGCAGCCTGTGTACATGAATACAAACACTTGCTTTAATTAATATGGACGTGACTGCTTGGGTCAGTGGCCCTCTCCTCCTGTCTTGGGATTAACACATGGTCCATGCTCACAGTGGCATTTTAAGGTTCCCGACCCTTCTACACTTTCATTATTTTTATTGTAGCCATACTAGAAACTGCCTTAAATAATCTCTAACAAAGGAGAATAAACATACAATTTAAGAATTATGGGACGTATGGTGGGGGGGGGGGGACTGGGAAAGAGGAAAGCCTTTGGAATGTAAACATAGAATATAGAAAATAAAAATTAAAAAAAAAAATTCTGTCAGGCCAGGCATGGTGGTGGTACAGGCCTTTAATTCTAGCACTGGGGAGGCAGAGGCAGGTGAATCTTTGTGAGTTTGAAGCCAGTGTGGTGTTCATGATGAGTTTCAGGCAGGCTAGGACTATATAGTAAGACCCTGTTTCAAATAGATAGATAGATAGATAGATAGATAGATAGATAGATAGATAGATGGATGGATGGATGGATGGATGGATGGATGGATGGATGGATGGATGGATAGATAGATAGATAGATAGATAGATAGATAGATAGATAGATAGATAGATAGATACGAAAACAAACAGTGATACTGTGATGGGTTGGATGAGAAATGTTCCCGTAGGATTGCGTGTTTGAATTCTTGGTTCTCGGGGTGGTGCTGATTAGAGGGGCTATGGAATCTTTAGGAGACGGAGCCTTAAAGGAGGGAGGAAGTTACTGAAGCCAGGCTTTGAGGGTTCACAGCCTCATCCACTTGACGTTCTCTCTGCTTCCGGTGTGCGGTGAGTGTGATAGGCTGGTTCCTGTCCCGCCCCATGCCTTCCCATCCATTACTGACTCTATCCCTCGGGAATCCTAAGCTAAAATAAGCCCTTTCTTCCTCAAGTTGCTTTTGGTCACGGTATTTTGTCACAGCAGCAGCAAAGTAACTAAGAGAGTCTTTCCCCTTTTCAATGTTCCTGTAACGCGATGTCAGTCGACAATCATTAACGTCCCCATCGGTGGATCCTGCTCCCTTCTCACATTCCACAAGCAGGTGCTCCCCACCCCCACCTCGCCTTCAGTCATCATTGCGAAAGGCCAGGGTGGTACATCTTTACTAAAGACCAGTGTGACATGTCTTCCACGTCACCCCCATCCCCATAAAGTCCATGTTCTCTCTCGTCCCCACAGAGGCAGTCTTTTGATTCCCCATTCCCCTAACAATTCCCTTGCAAGAAGTCTGTTGTTTGGTGTGACTTTTGAGGCATTCCTTGGCACCCTGATCGCCAGGATACCCTTTCGCTGCAAGTTTACCACATTGGTGCCATGGCATGGCTAGACAGACCCTCGTGGTCAGTGCTCCCCCTTGGGGTCTGAACAACCCCCGAGAGCCTTCCCACAACAGACCCACCTTCCAGGCCACTGACTGCTCTGCCCTCCATCCATCACAGCAAGTGGTAAGTGATCCTTCTCGGTCAGTGTAAAAGCTTCCCAGAGTCCTTCGTACTCTTGAAGGCAAAGGTGCCCTCCTCACTCCTAACTCTTTTTCATTGGGTGAGGCTTCAATTTCGAGTTCATTTTTAACCTTTTGGCTTCACTCAATAGCCCAAATCCCAGGCACTGAGTCGCCTTATGATGACCCACTCACTGGGCAGCTGGGTCCTCCTCCTCCTCCAGCCCTCTTGAGAGCTGGGGATGCCTTAGGCTACAGGCTTAGACTCTTCCTCATCTTCATCCATGGGAACTCATCCGTGCCTTCTGCCTCCTCCTTGGGATGCACTTTAGAAAACCTCCAGCTTTTCTACCTGGCATCCGACCTGAAGGGCTGAAAACTTACTCACTTTTGCAATCAAGTCTGGCCTCAATATCCCTTAGATAACCCATCCAAACATGGCACTCTAGATCCTAACCTTATTCTAGACTTTTACAAATTCTGCAAAGGGGTGGGAAGAGGTTCCCTATTTCTTTTTTCTCTGCTCCAAGCCGTTTGCTTTGGTCTGGCCTCCCCCTCTACTCTGTACATTTCTTATCTTTAAGTTACAGTTGGTGGAGCTGTAAGTGTGTTGGGAGCTGGACCTAGCAGGAGGGGCAGGAAGCAAAGGAGCAGGCCCACCGCAGGGCACACATCCCTCTCTGGCTGTGCATCTCTCCGCGACTCCGTGCGGGGTTCTCTCTTGAGTTATACACAGAGCATTTGTGTCTGCAGGCTTCTGCCGCCCACAGACTTTACTTACAAATGCTAGGGTTCATTCTTCAGCGGTCACTTCTCTGGACCTGCTTGCTTGCTTGCTTGCTTGCTTGCTTGCTTCCTTCCTTCCTTCCTTCCTCCCTCCCTCCCTCCCTCCCTCCCTCCCTCCCTCCTTTCTTCCTTCCTTCCTTCCTTCCTTCCTTCCTTCCTTCCTTTTTTTTTTTAAGATTTTCTTATTTTGTATATGTGAGTGCACTTAAGAAGGCATTAGGCCCCATTACAGATGGTTGTGAATCACCATATGGTTGCTGGAAATTGAACTCAGGACCCCTTGAAGCACAGTCGGTGTTCTTAATCACTGAGCCACCTCTCCAGCCCCCCGTGCCTGCTTTCTAGACATTTGTCCCTCTTCCCTCTGCGTGCCAGCCTGCTATGCTCTCCACATGGACACCCACATGTTCCTCTGGCCTCTCCTGCTGCCTCATCGCTGTGATTTTGCTGTTATGACCTGTAATATAAAAGTCCAATAAGCAAGATATCTAATATGCCACCACTGTAAAAGGGTCATTTGGCTCCCAAAGGGGTTGGGAGAACCACCCACTCTACAGGAGCAGACATGGTAGAACGCGTCTATACACGGATCTAGAAAGGGATGTATCAGAGTCCCTTACAGGCTGTGGTTTAGCTAATCCCAACAATGGCTGTCTGCCAATGGAAATTCCAAGAATCTAGTATCAGAATCCCGATCAGTCCACAAGGCTACATATTTCAGCTGGTCTTCAGTATATGCTAAAATCTTCAAGAAGAAATCTCTGATGCCAGAAAAGGAATGGTCTTGCCAGCAAGGGAGAGGAAAGTCAAGCCAAGAAAAAGCAATCTTCCTTTTCCCACCCCTTTATATAGGCTTCCAGCAGAATGTGTGGCCCAGATTAAAGGTCGATCTTCCCATCTCAAAAGATAGATTAAAAGTGGACCATTCCCACTCCCCATGATTTAATTGAGGAAAAAGAAATCCACCACAGTTACCCAAGAAAATGTTCCCAGAATGACGGGCCAGTGTACCCCAGGTGCCACAGTGTTTTCCCATGGAATGCAATGACATGTGTTTGAATCATAAGACCCAGAAAGCCATAAAATCAGAAGCGCACAGCAACAATCCATTATAAGATGGATGTAGTATATCATGTGACCAGGCCGGAGCAGGTCCTAAGGGCACAAACAACCTACATAAACCTGTTGAAATGCCTCTGCTCCTTACTCATGTGACAAGGCTTTCTGTACACAGGCATGTCTTCATGGAGGATGCCCTATGATTGGTAGAAGAGAATGCTATGGCCTGGTTCACTGCTGGTTCTCCACTCTAGGCAGGAATGATCCAGAGGTGGGCAGTTGTGTTATAGTGCCTTCCTGGAATGACCCTCAAAGGCTCTAGTAAAGGGAAACCAGCAAGGTGCGCAGAATCCCGGGCACTTCACATAGACATGCGGGTGGCTTGGTAAGAGGGAAAATGGCCAGATGCATGGTAACATACTTGTTCATGGCTGGGCTGTACACACTGGTTTGGCTGGATGATCAGGGACGTGGAAGGAGCGTGATTATGAAATTAGTGAAAAGGACGTCTGCGGAAGAAGTACGTGGATAGCTTTCTCTAAAAGGGCATGAAAATACATGTAGCCCACGTGCAGTCATGCAACAAACACAGATCCTGGAACTTCACTGGCGAGAGAAAGTTCCCAGATATGCCCCACCATTATGTTCTGTATCCAGACAACTAAAAAAAGCTCATCCCTGAGCCAAATAGTAGCGATATGCTGACAAGATATAAGTCACCACCTTGCCACCTTGGCCACATAAAGAATCGTCTGGGAAGCTCTTTCAAAATACTGGCTCCTGACTCCAGTGTGATTCATTTGGTCTGAATTGGGGCCAGGGCATTAACAATGCGTAAACTCGACAGCTACAAATATCTGATTTGCCTACATACATGATTGGGAAATCCAATGATTTCACCGATATAGAAATGGCTTTTGTTCTCAGGTCTCTAAGTGGTATAACTAGTTTGATGGCAGCTAGCGGTAACCATGGCTACCTGACAAATTGAGACTGGAAAAACCATTAGGAAGCGAAAGGTAGCAGCACGTACCTGTCGTGGTTTAAACACGAACCGTCTTCCATAATAGGCCTGTGTGCTTGAACATTTGGTCTCCAGGTAGTGGTGCTGTTCAGTAGGTTATAGACCTATTAGAAGATAGAGCCTTAGGCCGGGCGTGGTGGCGCACGCCTGTAATCCCAGCACTTGGGAGGCAGAGGCAGGCGGATTTCTGAGTTCGAGGCCAGCCTGGTCTACAAAGTGAGTTCCAGGACAGCCAGGGCTATACAGAGAAACCCTGTCTCGAAAAACCAAAAAAAAAAAAAAAAAAAAAAAAAAAGAAGAAGATAGAGCCTTGCTGGGCGGTGGTGGCACACACCTTTGATCCCAGCACCAAGGAGGCAGAGGCAAGCAGATCTCTGTGAGTTCAAGGGCAGCCTGGTCTACACAGTGAGTTTCCAGATAGCCAGGGCTATACAGCAAAGCCCTGTCTGGGTGGGATTGGTGGTGGGGAAGGTCCTTGCTGGAGAAAGTGTATCACAGGAAGAAGCGGCTGATATTCTTATAACCTGGCCCTGCTCCCTGTTCTCTCTCACCTTTCTACAGCCATGCCTCCTCATAATGGATGTATTCCTCCAGGACTATAAGGCAAATCAAACCCTTTATTTATTAAGTTGATTTCTTGAGGTGTCCTATCAGAGCAACAGAAAAGAAGAAAATACACAGCCGGGCATGGTGGCGCACGCCTGTGATCCCAGCACTTGGGAGGCAGAGGCAGGCAGATTTCTGAGGAAGGCCAGCCTGGTCTACAAAGTAAGTTCCAGGACAGCCAGGGCTACACAGAGAAACCTAGTCTCAAACAAAAACAAACAAACAAACAAAAAGGCAAATACACCTGCCATCCAACTACTGGAGAAACTGAGGCAGAAGGACAGAGAGTTTAAAGGAAGTCTGGGCTATATGGCTATATGGCTATATGCACTATGGGAGAGGCGAGTCAAAGGGTGGATTTTTAAAGCACCATGGCATCAAAGGCATAGGAATGCCCTGGCATACAAAATTATTCCACCAGAAGGAACTCAGCATACTGTCACACTCTGGTCCAGTGTAAGAAGTATTCTAGGCCAGCAAATGGCCCACGGGTAAAAGTGCTTGCTGCACAAACCTAAATTCAATTCCTGAAGCCCACATTAGAAGGAAAACACCATTCTAGAAAGTTCCTCTGACGTTCACATGGGTCCATGGCACAATTGGACCTATACACATGCACAGATACAAAGCCACTCCCCCAACACACACACACACCACCACCACCACCACCACCACCACCACCACCACCATCACTACCACCACCACCACTACCACCTCCTCTTCCTCCTCCTCCACCACCACCACCACCACCACTACCACCTCCTCCTCCACCACCACCACCACCAACAGTAACAAAAAAAATTAAGAAATAATTCTAAAAAAATATTGTGACCAAGCCCCCCCCCAAAAAAAGGCAATAAGCTTGTTCCCCCTAGCTTGCTCAGTCTGCTTTTAAAAAGAAGCCAGGATCACAGCCCAGCCCAGGGGTGGCCCACCTATTATGGCCTGAGCCCTCACCTATCAATCACTAATTAAGAAAATGCCTTAGAGGCTCAAGCTGGAGGCATTTTCTTAGTTGATGATCCCTTCTCATGGATGACTTCAGTTGTGTCAAGCTGACACAAAATTGTCCTTAGAAGATGTACCAACCAAATCAATGTGACTATTGACCAGATGTTCTGAGAGAATTCTTTTGCAAAAACAAGTTTTTTTTTTAGAAATATTTAATTCCACCTCAGTTCCTGTCTCCAGGATCCTGCCCTATGTGAGTTTCTGTCCTGTCTTATTTTGATGATGAATAGTGATATGGAAGTATAAGCCAAATAATTCCTTTCCTCCTCAATTTGCTTTTTTATAAATAAGATTTATTTATTTATTATTATATGTAAGTAAACTATAGCTGTTTTCAGAAAAACCACAAGAGGCATCCCATCTCATTACAGATGGTTGTGAGTCACTGACTGGGGTTGAACTCAGGACCTTCGGGAGAGCAGTCAGTGCACTTAACCACTGAGCCATCTCTCAACCCTATCCCTATCCCTATCCCTATCCCTATCCCTATCCCTATCCCTATCCCTATCCCTATCCCTATCCCTAGCCCTAGCCCTAGCCCTAGCCCTAGCCCTAGCCCTAGCCCTAGCCCTAGCCCTAGCCCTAGCCCTAGCCCTAGCCCTAGCCCTAGCCCTAGCCCTAGCCCTAGCCCTAGCCCTAGCCCTAGCCCTAGCCCTAGCCCTAGCCCTAGCCCTAGCCCTAGCCCTAGCCCTAGCCCTAGCCCTAGCCCTAGCCCTAGCCCTAGCCCTAGCCCTAGCCCTAGCCCTAGCCCTAGCCCTAGCCCTAGCCCTAGCCCTAGCCCTAGCCCTAGCCCTAGCCCTAGCCCTAGCCCTAGCCCTAGCCCTAGCCCTAGCCCTAGCCCTAGCCCTAGCCCTAGCCCTAGCCCTAGCCCTAGCCCTAGCCCTAGCCCTAGCCCTAGCCCTAGCCCTAGCCCTAGCCCTAGCCCTAGCCCTAGCCCTAGCCCTAGCCCTAGCCCTAGCCCTAGCCCTAGCCCTAGCCCTAGCCCTAGCCCTAGCCCTAGCCCTAGCCCTAGCCCTAGCCCTAGCCCTAGCCCTAGCCCTAGCCCTAGCCCTAGCCCTAGCCCTAGCCCTAGCCCTAGCCCTAGCCCTAGCCCTAGCCCTAGCCCTAGCCCTAGCCCTAGCCCTAGCCCTAGCCCTAGCCCTAGCCCTAGCCCTAGCCCTAGCCCTAGCCCTAGCCCTAGCCCTAATGTGCTTTTGGTCATGGTGTTTCACCACATCAATAGCAACCCTAACCACAACAATGCTCATTAGAGGAGTTTTTATAGGAGAATGATGTCTGGTCCTTGAGAAATTCTCAATGTCCCAGATCATGGGTTGACAGACTGTGAAAGTGAAAAAGAGGCATCAGGGTGAGAATGCGTATATGGGTGTGGGAGATGTGGACATCAACCGGTGGAGGAAAGAAGAGGGACAGAGCGCGAGGCACCACGGGCTCCCGCGACTCCTTGAAGAGTCCTGACCCACTGTGCACAGTGTCTGGTATGCCGAGGCTCCCGAATACCAGTGAGCTCAGGCCAGGGCTGGGGCTGCTTCCTCTGTCCTCACAATCTCCTGCAGCTGCATTTCCCACAGCCCTCCACCCAGCACAAGGTGGAAATCTTCCGCAGCCTATGTAGGAGCCCCACTCTAGAGACATTCCAAACGTCTAGGAAAGCCGTGGCAGAGAACCGGCCACATTCTCCCTGTGTAGAACAAATAGGAGTCCATAGCCACCACTTTGAACACCCCGCAGGATTGGAAAGCCGGTCTGAGAGCTGTCCTCTCTGGGGCCCAATTCCTTCAACGGAAGGCTGCGTTCTCTGACAAGGGTATAGTGCTGGGGGATGGCCGTTTAGCCCGGGGCATCCAGCTGCCCCCAGATTCCTTGCAGGGTAAGGGACCGCGCTTCTCCAGCTGTACAGTGGGGGCCCTCCCAATTATTTTGATCAGGTGAGGCTGTGTGTCATGTGAGCTGTGGGAAGGTAACAAAGGGAGCATGGCGTCTTTCGGTAGATTAAACAAAAGCCCTCAGAATCCTTTGCTGATTTTGCTTTCTGCGTACAGCACTTAGCCGCATAAGCCATCGTGCTGCGACAGAGGTCCTTACTAAGGAATTGATTAGGGAAGAGCCACTACGGAAGCTCAGAAGCTCATAAAGCAGCCGTTCCCGTGAGGCTCGAGAGCTGGAGGACCAGATAAATGCTACCAAAGCCATAGGCACTTGCTTGGGCAACGCCGAGAGCATGGCCATGGCGGTGGCTTTTGGTGTCCATTTGCAAGCCAAGGATGAAACTAATAAAGAAAAGGGTGGAGCCAGGTGGTGGTGGCGCACGCCTGTAATCCCAGCACTTGGGAGGCAGAGGCAGGTGGATTTCTGAGTTCGAGGCTAGCCTGGTCTACAGAGTGAGTTCCAGGACAGCCAGGGCTACACAGAGAAACCCTGTCTCGAAAAAACCAAAAAAAAGAAAAAAAGAAAAAAGAAGAGAAGAGAAGAGAAGAGAAGAGAAGAGAAGAGAAGAGAAAAGAAAAGAAAAGAAAAGAAAAGAAAAGGGTGCTGGTGCTGCCGGGGCCAAGGCCATTTTTCTAGGCGGTGCCCCAATAAAAAATCAGAAAGAAAGAAAAAAAAAAAGAGGTCTCTCTCAGTATGCCCTAAATGTAAAAAAAAGGTTTCACTGGGAAAAGGATTGCCAATCCAAGAAAACTGAAAATGGCCAGCCTTTAAACTCCAAACAGAGTAGCCCCCAACACTGACATAAGGGAAAACAAAGGTGAGCCCTATGGTGAGGACTCTTACCACAGGGTCAAAAGCAGGCCGGGATGAGGCGAAAATTGAAAGGCGCCATATTTGGAGGTATCATGGGCAAAGGGGCAGAGCAAGCGTGCCTCCTTAAAAACTCCGTCCCGGGCCTCAAGTAAGTGGCGTTAGTGGCTTAACTGCTTCCTGGCAGACTGCCGGGACCACACTGTGGCAAGATAATGATAGCAATCAAGGAACCACCCGGCCTTTGGTCTCACTAAACCTGCCAAATAGCTTATAGGACAGAGATGTGCTTGAGGACACAGATGCCATGGTGACAACAGACAACAAGGCCCTTTTATGATGACTACATAATCCGGGGTAAACTGGATACGCTGCACCCCCAATTCTAGCGACTGTTACTGCCACAGGGTTCCAGTTCCCCCTCAAACTCACTTAAAACTCTGATGCCCCAGTGTGGGTGGAGCAGTGGCCTGTAGGGGGCGACAAATACACTCAATTATTAATAATTACAAGGGCACATGGAACCCTCAACAAGCCCTTAAAATTCACCAATTTATAGCATCAAAAACTTTTAAAAATTTAGACTTTTACATAATTTAAAAGCTATTAATGCAACCTGTGTTGTAAGCTATGCCAAAGACCTGCCATAGAATATCCATAGATATTAAAGACTGCTTCTTCTCCATACCTCTACGTGAAGTAAATAAGCAGTCATTTACATTCTCCATACCAGTAATCAGTCATCAGACACCCATGCAGGGTTATCAATGGAGGTGCTGCCTGGAGAAATAAAAAATAGCCCCACAGTCTGCCAGGCATGTGTGTGGGAGGCCTTCTGATCCATAATAAATAATTGCTTTGTCATCCATGTACATGGATGACATTGGCTATGTTAACCCTGAGCAGCTCAAAACAAAAACAAAAACAAACAAACAAACAAAAAAACCAAAAACAAAACCTAACTGCTATTACAGGCCACCTTGCAGAAGTCTGGGTTGTACATAGCAGCAAAAGTTACAAAGTTATCTCTCTCTAGGTCACACCATCACTCATAATATAATTAACCTCAAAAGCTTCAATTCACCTTTCCCAGCCCAACCTCTCTAGCACCGATGCAAACCTTTCTGGGAAATCTGGCCTGGATCCGACCTAGTGTGCCTGTTCCATATGGGCAATTCAGCTCTTAGGAGGGCTTAAAAAGGCAAAAGATGTTATCACAATCACCTTGGAGGCTAAAAAAGCCCTCAAAGTAGTCAACGAGGGTCTTCAACAGACCTGCCTTTGCAACAGGCCAACTCTAGAGCTCCGAGGGGGGGGGGCGGTGGCTGGTTTTCCTCTTCAAAGGCCTCCCCACCGGAGCGTTTTCAACCTGACAGGATCCTCTTGCTTACTCCTCTGTACCCACAATAACACCATTTGGTGTTTTTCTTACAGCTCTTAAGGTGCTAAAAATGGTCCTTACAATCCTTAACAGATCTCCCCAAATGATAGAACTGCCACCTTCCCAGGCCTGGTGCCTGAGCGCCCGCCCACCAGCCCAGGTGTTTTTAATTAACTATCAAAAAAAATTAGACAATAAACTTTCCAAGAGGTAAACTCTTTTCCATTTTGCCCACGATAGATTTGTCTGTATGCCACCAATTGTAAAAAAAAAAAAAAAAAAAAAAAAAGCCTATCCCTAAAGCAGCCATTGACTTTACAGAGGCCTCTAAGTCTGCATTTGGGTATATCATTCACACACCACACACACACACACACACACACACACACACACCACACACACACACCACACACACACACACACACACACACACACACACACACACACACACACACCAGAAAACAAAAAGCCAGTAATAATTTAGGCAAGCTTTCATAGGGTCCATGAAATTGCAAAAAATTGCTAGCCATCCTCTCATTGTTCAAAAACTGGTCAGACCCTATTGACATGTTTAGTGATAGCCATCAGGATACAACTAACATGACTAAGTCCTTACCTCTAGCGGTCCTCAAAGCGCCCGGGGGGCCCTTCTGTCTAGCCACGACTCAGCTGAAGGCCCTGGCCGAGATGCACTCTGAGCTGTTTTATATACAACGTGTTCCGTCTCATCTCAACCTCCCTGGTCACCTCAGGATGAGGGGACAGAGGACACGGGATCGGCCTCCCTCGCTGAGATGCACTCTGAAAGGTGTTCCGTCTCATCTCAACCTCCCTGGTCACCTCACGCTGGGCAATGAGGGGACAGAGGACACGGGGTCAGCCTCCCTCGCCTCACCGCTCGTCAGGCTGGAGCCCCTCACTCTCGATCGGCTCCGTAATTCTGCCCTTTCCCTACACAAGACGGTTCCCCAGTTGGCACCAGCATCATCTAAGCATTTGGTACAAGCTTGCACTGCCCGTGGGACCCCGCCAGCCAAATGGAGTAAACCCTCGTGGCCTGAGGCCAAATGCCCTATGGCAAATAGACTTGACACACATTACAAAATCTGGCTGACTCTAATATGTACATACAAATATTCGTACCTATTCTACTTACATATTTACCATGGCACAACTCCCCAAAAATTAAAAAAAAAAAAAGGTCATTACATCTATAAAAATACCAGTGTTAATGATGGATGTGCCCTTTGCTATAAAAACAGACAACGAGCCCATATATGCTAATGACAAATTTGCTTCTTTCTACAAAAAATAAAAAAATAAAAAAGAAACTACTCCACTAAAATACTTCATAACTGGGCCAGAGAGATGGCTCAGCGGTTAAGAGCACTGACTGCTCTTTCCAGAGGTCCTGAGTTCAAATCCCAGCAACCATATGGTGGCTCACAACCATCTGTAATAGAAGCTGATGCCCTCTTCTGACACATAGGTCATATATGTCTATATAGGTCATATACATTAAATAAAAATAAATAAATAAATCTTTAAAAAAAATACTTCGTAACCCCATAACCCTCAGGACAATTTTGTAATGTGTCTGACTACTCTCCTTACTTTTTTCCAGCAAGACCCACAACCTAATGATTGGTGGCCTCTCGGATCAGTCTGGGGCTGGCCATACCTCTTCCATCGCTGGTCCTGTAGAGATTACAGACCATTCGGCCCCGTCAGAATGGCTCCTTTCATGGCTCTCTCTTTGAAGGAAATCAAACCAGACCTTTCTCAGAGGCTTCTTGGACTACCAACCTCACATCTCATGGGTGTCCAGCACCCAAGTTGGCCCAAACTGAACATCCCTGTGTGAGACCTGCTTTTTATTTTCTGTCCTGGCTCCAAAGTGACACTCTCAAGTTAAGCTGTTAAAAAATTAGCTGCATTCTCTCCCTCCGCTAGGATCCAGTGAACAGGAATACCGCCATACTTCTCCAAGAACCACCACTAATCTGGGTCCTGGTAAACGCCACCGATGGCCGGACTGGGAAACGTGTCATCTCTGATTGTGCCCATCCCTGCGTCTTTACAAGAGACTTTGGCATTTATGCCATCATTACTGCTACTGCTCCTCGCTGCAGCAGCTACCGCTACTTCTGTTGTAGCCTTGCACAACTCTGTGGAGGTGACCATTGCACTCAGTAACATTTCAACCCTGATGGCCTCCACTCCAGATAAGCAGTTCTAAGTAAACCGGCTCTGACAATTAGGTGTGTTAAATTTACACCATCACCAAGTGGTGATGGCGCACGCCTTTAATCCCAGCACTTGGGAGGCAGAGGCAGGCGGATTTCTGAGTTCAAGGCCAGCCTGGTCAACAGAGTGAGTTCCAGGACAGCCAGGGCTACACAGAGAAACCCTGTCTTGAAACAACAACAATAACAAAAACAAAAAACAAAACAAAAACAAAAATAAAGTGCCAAACCAAAAAAAAAATTTTTTTTACACCATCAAGTGGGACTTTAGTCATCTCTGGGAACTTGCTCGAGTTAACTGTGACCCGTGCTGTCCTGCTTAACACAGTATCAAACACACATTAATAATACGGCAATACTAAATCTGCAGCATAGCTATGTGACGGATACATGGAATTCTTCATTTCTTTCTCCCTTACATCACCTGCATCAAGACATTGTCTCCAGGATGAAGAGATGGCTCAGCAGTTATGAGCACTGACTGCTCTTCCGAAGGTCCTGAGTTCAAATCCCAGCAACCACATCACATGGTGACTCACAACCCTCTGCAATGAGATCTGATGCCCTCTTCTGGTGTGTCTGAAGATAGCTACAGTGTGCTCATATAAATAAAATAAATCTTTTTAAAAAAGAAAAGAAAAAGAATTTTAAGATACTGTCTCCATTAATGCTACAAGGTAGGCATTGTTACCTTGGGCCAAATGGCTGGATTCCTTAAGGACATCAGGTCAAAGCTGCTCCAACTTGTCCCCCTGCAAACCTTTTCATTTGTGCTGTTATTCTTGTTGGAGGCAGAATTGTGACTTTTATAATCTGAGCCATTAGGTACATAAGGGATAAACAGCTCCATGGCAAATCCCTTTTCTTAGAAGTACTCAGCCTTAAAATAAAGAAAGAAGGGGGAGCTGCGGGGGTTGTGGAGATAAAACCTGTCAGAGGAAGAAGAGGGACAGAGCGCGAGGCACCACGGGCTCCCGCGACTCCACGAAGAGTCCTGATCCACTGTACAGTGTCTGGTCTGCCGTGGCTCCCGAATACCAGTGAGCTCAGGCCAGGGCGGCGGCTGCTTCCTCTGTCCTCACGGAAATCTCCCCAGGAGATTGGACCCTCCCCAATCGGCTCATAGACAAGCCACTCAGCGTTGGCTAACGGCACAGGTTGCACTCCGATTCGCCCTTGACATATCCTAATTGGCTAAAAAGCTATATAAAAGCTTGTGTAATAAACAATGAAGTTAGATCTGCACGCTGATGCTGGTCCCCGGAGTCTGAATCCCAGCATTTTCATGGGCTCTGTCTCTGCTTTTCCCTTTCCCAACCCACCCCATCTCCCACCCCCGACTTCCGGGTCTCTGTTCACACATATGGGGTGTGTGTAGGTGAACAGAGAAAGCAATATCATTGGAGATAGAATGCCTCATCCTAAGACAGGATAGTGAATAAAAATTCATGTGTCTTCAGACACAGGAAAGTGGCTGTGCTTTAAGGGGTAGGGAGGTGTACTGGCTGGTTGTGTGTCACCTTGACACTGGCTGGAGTTATCGCAGAGAAAGGAGCTTCAGGTGGGGAAGTGCCTCCAGGAGATCCAGCTGTGGGGCATTTTCTCAATTAGTGATCAAGGGGGGAGGGCCCCTTGTGGGTGGAGCCATCTCTGGGCTGGTATTCTTGGGTTCTATAAGAAAGCAGGCTGAGCAAGCCAGGGAAAGCAAGCCAGTAAGGAACATCCCCCCATGGCCTCTGCATCAGCTCCTGCTTCCTGACCTGCTTGAGTTCCAGTTTTGACTTCCTTTAGTGATGAACAACAGTGTGGAAATATCAGCTGAATAAACCCTTTCCTCCCCAACTTGCTTCTTGGTTATGGTGTGTTGTCCAGGAATAGAAACCCTGACTAAGACAGGAGGTAAGGCCATCCATCCCACAAAAAAAGACAGGAAGAAGCCATTCACCCTGAGTATTTCCATTTCTGTGATAAACACCGTGACCAAAAGCAACCTGTGGAGGAGAAGTTTATTTCAGTTTAAAGCTTACAGTCCACTACAAAGGGAAGTCAGATCAGGAACTCGACTCAGGTACCTGGAG
Organism: Apodemus agrarius; assembly: GCA_964023405.1. NCBI lineage: Eukaryota > Metazoa > Chordata > Mammalia > Rodentia > Muridae > Apodemus > Apodemus agrarius. The sequence continues at coordinate 71,240,910 of OZ030009.1, read as the reverse complement.
GCAGGAACTGAGTCACAGACCTTGGAGGGATGCTGCTCCCTGACTTACTCCCCATGGTTTGCTCAGCCTTCTTTTTATACAACCCAAGAGCACTTATCCAGAGATCGCACAGCCCCACGGTGAGCTCGGCTCTCCCACATTAATCAGCTACTAAAATTTCCCACAGGCTTGCCAACAGACCAATCTGATAGGGGCATTTTCTCAATGAGGTTCCTCTTACTGGATAACACTAGCCTGTGTCAAGTTGACAAGAAACTAACCAGGCCAGTTAGGCATTAGGCAGAGTTAATGTTGGGAATAGCTAGCCTCCACCCAAAGATTTAACAACAGTCCAATCTCAATGCCCCCTAATGGTGCATGCTGGTTAGTGCTCCAGTAGAGTTCATGGATCAGGGCAAGGTTTGACCCATGTCCCTCTTGACCAAGACCTTAAGCAAGGTCCTGGTGGCTTTCTGTTCAGCTGTCATGGATGCGGTTGTAATGAATTGTTATTTAACCTGATCTTTTATGTGCTTGCTGTCTAGTGATTAATTAAAGACCTCCTTTATTAAAGCTTTTAAGGGGTACTTTAATGAGATACTTTTGAGGAGTCTAAAGGTATGCCACCACACCTAGATCTGGGACTTGCTTTGTCCCAGATGACCTTGAACTCAGAACTCTCTCTGTCTTAGTCTTCTGGGATTCATAGCCACTATGCCTCAAGATCTCCAAGCCAAGATCCAGGTCAGAGTGCATTCCAGATATAGTCAAGTTGACAACCAGGACTAGCCACTACATTACCAAAAAGCCTCAAGTGG